>MU184003.1:185020-198209 GCA_016904865.1 Pissodes strobi
ATATATATATCATCTTTTAAAACTCTATCCAGAAATTTTAAAAAATATATAATAAACGATTTTCAAAATATGGCCATATCGTCCCAGATTACTCATAATTAAATTCATGATGATAACATAACAAACAGCAATTTAGATATATTGAAACAAGTTGATAACTGCGTTGAACTTAACCTCTTCACTAAGATTATTGCTAATAAGTTCAAAACCGTGTTGTAGATCCATATTATATTAACGTGCACGTAAATGCCCTATTCAATTCCGTAATAATACGTGTCTTATCTGAAGTCAGGTAGCTAATGTATATCCACAAAAAACTGAATTCTCCGCATGTATAAAGATGACATAAATTAAGAAAAAGTATTACCAAGAAATTTTTCTATTTACCTTTTCTTTAATCTTCTATAGTTTCTGAGATAAGGGGATAAGAACCTTTATTTGAGACACCCCGTATATATAGTCTTCTTTCGTGATTTTACTCTTCGATTGAATTTATCAGAAGACAGGGATTTTGAACTAATCATCCGTTTCTCCAAATGCTGATGCAAAACTTTTTTTCTTGGCGTTTTTTGCTCCTATTCCTTTTTTATTATTTTTTTATTAAGTTTTCCATCCGTTCTAAGTCTTTTCAACCATATTTCTTTGTTGACAAGAGTAGCTCCGAAATAGTGATAGAAAATCATATTCTAACGGTTTTTAACCATGATATTCTTTCCCTGTCTGGACTTCTTTCTTCCTAAATACTTCCTTGCAGAATTTTTTGAAGTAAACCATTTCATTCCTCACGGTGTAACCAAAGTATTGAAGTTTCCTTGCTTCTTCTTGTTTCTTTTCATTTTACGGATAATTTTAACATTTCTGGGTCGATGTGTCCATCTATTACGATAAAGCCATATCTCAAAGCGTTCTAATTTTTTAGTCATTTTCTCTGTTAGCTTTCATGATTCTGGCTTAAACAATGAAATCAAGTAGCGCAGAAATCGCATGTTTATCTTCATGGTCAGATTATGGTTTTTAATATGGAGCTCATGTTGTTGAATGACGTTCTGGTCTTTCAAATTCGAATTTGTGTCTACTGAGAGAGGTCAGTTACATTGGTCTTAACAACGGGCTTTCCCCTTGCAACCTGAAAACTGCCACTGTTGGTCCTTTGTTTAAGAGCGGTGAGTCGAACAACCCAGCCAACTTTCGCCCGATCTCTTTACTTTCAACCCTATCCAGGATTATTGAAAGGCTTGTTAAAGATAGAATGCTTTGGTTTATTAACTTTCATAATATCTTCGTTGGATGCCAGTTCGGTTTCTAATGTCGAAAATGTACCGGGGATGCAATATTTCATCTTTTGCATTATCTTTATCTGGGACTGCTTGAAGAGGAGTTTGCCACATCGGTATTTTGCGACTTCTCTAAGGCGTTCGATTGTGCTAATTACGTGCTACTCCTGCGAAAGTTGTTTCGCTATGGGTTTAGAGGTGTGCTGGATTGGTTTACATTTTACTTATCTGGTAAGAAGCAGCTAGCTCTGTTCTGGGCCCCTTGCTTTTTCTCTTAGATATCAATGACCTAGCTAGACTCAAAATATAGGGAAAGCATACTTTATTTGCCGATGACACATCAATTGGCTGGTTGGGCAGAAATGCTGATATTCTGATCCACACTGTGTCTCTTGATTTGAGAGAGGTTCGGGACTGGTGCAGTGCCAATTATTTTAGTTTTACTAAAACCAGCATACTGACCTTTAAGTTTGACTTGACAGGAAACATTCGTTGTCCTATTGCAAGTAAAACCAGTCTAAAGTTTTTGGGTCTTGGGACAGACAATAAACTAAAATTCAGCCAACATATATATAGTCTGAACTCGAAGATGGCTTCTGGCTGTTATGCTTTACGAATCAAAAGAGCTACATGGGTAGTAATCATGGCAAGAATTGTCTATTCTTGCCTTATTGAATCCCATTTGAAGTATGGCATACAGTTTTCAATTCTGTAGCCTGACTTTCTGTAATTCTGTGTTTGTGCTCCAGAAGAGGGCCATTCTCTGTACCTGTATGACCACTTTTATAGCTTACTGTAGAGCATTGTTCATTGAACAAAATATTTTGACATTGCTACGTTTCTTAATAATGGAGACGGCCCTTCTTGTTTATAAACGATTTAGGGGAATCATGCCAATACATAAATATGAAACTAGGTATCACTTCCTGTGCCAAAATTCACACTGGCTACGAGTTCTCAAATCTATGAAGGTAAAAAATATAAAATCGCCTACCTCAAGTGGCTAAGGATGCACCGAACGAGACGACATTCAAGCAGTTGATACAAAAAAAAGTTCTGTTGCAAAAGGCATATTACAGCCGAAGCACAGTTTGCTAAATTAGTTGATATTCGATGGCCAAAGTGAATTTTTTGAGGAGGGTTTCTATTTTTTCTGTTTAGTGTATTTGGGTATATAATTGTCGTTGTCTTACTTTGGTACCCTTCCTTATTGGTGCATTCGTTCTTTATAGTTATATTTTACCCTTGAGTGTATTTGCTTAGAAATTAGATTTTATACCTTGAATATTAGTTATTACGTAAGCTTTGTCGTTTGATATTATTCTTGTGGCAATAAGGCGATTTTTGATTGATTGATTGATTAACATTAGTATCGAAAAGAGAACTTTTATAGACCTATTCTGCTGCTTTTTAGTTATTAGTCGAATTGACAGATTCTAATTTTTGCTCATCACCGTTAACTTCATTTTGTTGTTGTCAGCATCCAGATTAGATTGTTAGCAGCCCTCTGTCACTCTGTACATGAGGTGTCGTAGTTCTTCTATGTAGTCTGCAAATATGGCCATTTCATCAACATATCTACTAACGTTCATTATCTGTTCATTCAACAGAATTCCGTCACCTAATTTATCTGGGATTTTTTTTCGCGATGGGTTCTGAGTAGTGGGGATAGTATGTAGCCTTACCGTACTTTTTGCATTTGTCACATTTGTGCTTTCCCTCCAATCTTACAGTTTACCATTGACTCCAATACAAGTTTATGTTAATACTTAGATCCTTGTCCTTTAACCCAAGTCATCTCATGACTTCTACTATCTTCTGATGTTAAGCTCTATTAAACGCCTTCTCATAATCGACGAAACGAGCAAATATATCACAATTTCAGATCTTTGCATCTCTGGAGCATTTGGATGCTTAATTTCTAATGTGCCAACCGAATTTCTGAATCCAACTTATGTAGGTGATAATATTTATTCTTCGCAGAGTTTCTATATTCTTGGACGTATTACGAAACAATTTCAAGAGGTGGCTTTTGAGGCTTGTTTTTTCGGTAAATATTTGCCTCTGTTTTTTATTTATAAATTATAGCTCTATAGTTGCTTCTAATCTTCTTCATCGAGGACTGTTAGAAATTTGTCTTCTATTTTATCAGGCCGTGCTGCTTTACCCTCCTGAATTTCTTGTGTTGTAATTCCTATTTGTTCTGTCACAATATCTCGTCCCCTTCTCTCTTTAATTTGTTTCTTATCAATGATGATCTTTCCTTCCTTGTCTACCAGTTTGTCTACTTTTCCTATATTTTACCTTGCCCATCATTTCTTTTATTTTATGCTGAACTTTACAGCTGTCAAGATTCTGATCTTAGATTTCTATTTCAGCATATTTATCTCATGTTTTGTTTGCTTCTGTTTCTTTATTTTAATATCTTGATAACGATAAGAATCGTTGTGTTTATATTTCGTTGGGTTGGGGTTCATCATTCTGAATTAATTTGCTTTGAACTGAAGGGCATTAAATGGATCAAAGCATATGGTGTAGTCATTTTAGAACGTTTTTTGGAACATTTAGACTGTTGGCTTTCAGCTTATTCTTTATAATCTTTTCGCTACTCACACTTTATATTTTATACACACCTTGGTCTGACCGGTATATTTTTTACCCGTTTTGAGAACTTCATGCGATGAGAATCCAACAAATCGTTAAATTTGCCAAAATTGGACACAAAAATATGTAAAAAGACAATTCTTTTGGTTCTAAAATCGAAGAAGATATATAATGTAAAATATAGCTCTATTTGCTGCAATTTGAATAATTTTTCTGTGACTTTTACTTTTACTGCTAGAAGATGGCGTTTTTTGACAACTTACCAAATATTCCCGATTTTCTCGTAAATTTTAGACGAAATGATATATATTTTTAGCATTGCTAGAAAGACGACAGAAAGTCCTAAAGTGCTGAAAACCGCAACTATCTATCTTTTTTTTAAAACAGGAATATTATCATTAATATAAAAAATCACTAGAAGGGGTCTCGAAACGAAAAATATGTCTATTATAATATTATTAGAAAGACGACAGAAATCCTTTTTTTACTTGACCATAATCGTTACGCCCTCTGGTGGCCACTTTAGAAACTGAAAAATATTTTCCAGCTATTTCTCATGGCCACTATTGTTAATAAGATTGTTTTTGGAAGTTGTGCAACTAATATGTTTCAATATACAGCCGCTTACCTCGCTTAGTTGGCCACCCTGTACAGTGTGGTAATTTATCATGATAATATTTTAATCTGATGTATATCTTTTATTTTTAAAACTATTAAGTGAAACCACAACACAAATTGCAGGGTTACTTACCATGCTTCAGTCATTAGAAAAATGCATCATTTTATGGGAGGGGCATATAATTTGTGTTTTTTTTAAACGAAACATTCAGCATATTTTCCACCCGTATAAATAAAATGTCCACATTTGCTGTTACCATTTTTTAAATGATTAATACCAAATATTTCAGGACTTCTACATATAATGAATGATATCTTTCGGCAGCCAATAGCTATTTATGTAGCTATTTTGTGATGTCTAATATCAATGATTCCATAATCAGTAGCAGCAAATGTAGACATTTATATTTTCGAAATTGGGAAGAAAAAATATTTCATTTTAGTGATCATGACATAATCGTCTTATGTTTTTTTTTCTAACAACAAAAAAAAACTTTGAAAGCAACTCTGCAATTTGCTATTTGGTTTAAATTAATATCAAAATTAAATGAGGTAATCCCGCTCAAAATTTTATCAAGATGAAATGGCCACACTGGAGAAATCCGAAATTATGTCAATGGCACAATGTTTAAATTGTAGAAAATATCAGGAATTTAGGTATACAATTTATATTGTTAGGCGTATTTTTAAATACGTTAAACCATATATTTCGGACTTAGAGACCTGTTGCTTTTGTGCTATTCGGCCGGTTTGTGTACAGCACAGTTTATAAGTTTTTATTCGTATTTAATTGTATGTTTTCTCTCGGCTTCGGCTAGTTTTGTGGTAACTGTTACTTAGTGTAATTATGCCTCAAAAGTGTTGTATTCCTGGCTGTAAAGGAAACTATAAAAACCGTCCTAAAGTTCATGTTTTCGGTTTTCCAATCAAAATTTTATCGAGATGAAATGACCACACTGACTGGAATAATCGGAAATTATTTAGATGACATATTGTTTGATTGGCTCAGCAGAATGTTCATGCACTAGATTGTGGAAAATATCATGAAAAGGAAAAGGTGCAAAAAGCATTTAAGATTTTACTGCACAGCCCACCGGATAGAGGTTTTACTAAGTAAACTACTTTAATGCTCGATGTATACAAATCAGATGTTATGTTATTAACATGCCTTTAGTAGAAGTTGGACACAAAAGTATTGCTTTCATCACACTCTGTATTACGAAACTAAGCTCCTAGTTATCCATCATAAGTTCGGGTTAATTTGAATTAGTTTCTTTCCCAAATAACTTGTTCAATTTCAATTATTTATCTTCAATTTTTATTACGTTTTGTAGATTTGTATTTCAAGCAATAATTTTCGAATTCTAGTGGCGAATTATTCATCAGCATACACTGTATACCTATTCTCTTCAAATCAATCCATTCATTTAAATACTAAACCCTTAATTCCAAAACTATTACCTAAAGATAAACTGTAAAGGTTGATGTAAGAATAAGATAATGAGCGGCGAAGCTCCCCGAAAAAGCTAATTGTGAATAATATACGCACTCATGTCCCCGTATTACAATAGGACGCTAATAGAAATAAAAGAATTTTCATTTGGGCCTTTATTTGAGACGCGTGCTGCAGCGCTCACCCCTAAAAAGGATCAGAGGGGAGACACGTTCCTGCGTATTAATCGGATTATTTATAGTAAACGTCAGTTGGGATATGATAATGTTTTTTAACTCATACAAACTAATTTTTTGTGGGTTCGGGGAACTTTGATACAGTTACAAAGTTTAACAATGATTGAGAGAATTTATTTCGGCATACGCCGGCACAAAATTACACAACCTGTTTTTCTAAATGCAAGAACTTACATTTTTCATACGCTAAACGCTCATGATGGTATTATTTTTAAGGGTATCCGAAAAAGTAGCATCTGGGACTCGTTTTTAGGCTTCGCGCTTCATCAGTCAGGCCTGGCCTTTTAGAGTTCGCAAGAGCAGTATCTCTAGCTAAAAATGGATCTTCGGTGGCGCCATCTGTGAACAATGAACAAAAAACATGCAAAAATTAAATTTTAATTCTGTTTACAAAGCAAAAATTAAATGTAATATAAAAAGTTAGTAGCACTTTTAATAATCATGTGCCGTTCCCTCCTATGCCATAAAAAGCTGACACGCCTGTGCATGGAAACAATGAGATTATTAATGAGTTCTTGCAAGATACTGTTCCACTGCTCTTCACCTCCATTTTCTATTATGAATTCATCTATGAATATAATCCCATATCTGTTCGATCGGATTCATGTCTGGAGAGTTCGCCGACCACTCCAACCTTTCAATATTTTCATCTTCTAACGTCTGTTGTATCCTTCAAGTGCAATGGAGTCTGGCGTTGTCATCCATAAATAAGAAATGATCGCGAGTTTCATTGCGAAGTGTGTCCAGTCATTATCCCGTTTATCACAATATGCGGCGACTAAACATAATACCCCCAGAACATAATTATTGTTCCTCCTTGGTATGGAACAATCTCTCATGGAATGGCCATTCTTTTCTGCCTTTCAGATGCCCTCCGGACTCTATGATGCTGATTATCACTTACTAAAGCAAATCTTGTTTCGTCCGAAAAAAACAGTTACGCCATTGAGATAAAAGCCATCCTCTATGCTCTTCTGTCCAATGAAGGCGTACAACTATGTGTCAAAGTAATAGTCTTAGGATACGTAAAACTCTTCTGGATCTTGAATTAACAGCATGAAGTCTCCTTCTAAAGGTGGTGGGTGATATTGGTCTTCGGAATGTTCTCAAAATATGATCTTGTAATGATGATGATCTTGTAATGATGGTAGCGGATAGGCATTCCTATGTGATCCCGGCAGAAAACAGGCCTATTTCAGGGACGCAACCCTGCCTACGCGAGCTATGATTTATCCCTACCTCCACTTTGGGGAGAATCATGTCCCATCCCTCAGATCTATCCACACCAGCTATCCTACCCATCCTCGAACCACTCACCAAGACGCGCGGCCGGCGTGGTGTTTTGCGGCCAAAACCTCTCAAATGGATACAAATCCCACAAACAGGCCCCCAGTCCCCAGTTTGAGTAACCCCGACCAAGGCAGCGGTAGGAAAAGGGCTCAAACAGGAGGTGCTAAGAATCCCTGGGCTCGACCAGGCTGCCACCTTGCAATAGCGACTTATAACGCATGATCGATAGGAACAGAGGAACGACTAGCTGAATTAGAATATGAACTCGAAAAGATTACCTGGGACATATTACGTATAGCCGAAACGAGACGCAAAGGAGAAGAAGAATGCATAAAACTAAAGTCGGGGTATATCCTATTCCACAAAGGACCCGAAGAAGGAAATGCAGAAGGGGTCGGAATTTTAGTTCACAAAAGAATTGTGTCAAAACTTAGAACTCTGAAAACAATATCAGACAGAGTATTATACATAACACTTAGTATCAACAAAACACACTCTTAAATTCATCCAGATATATGCCCCCACTTCCTCATACGACGACGAAGAGGTATATCAAGTGTACGAAGACATATCAAAAGCCCTCCGTGAAAAGAGAACATCACAAGTCATCATAGGAGGTGACTTTAACGCAAAAATTGGGAAGAACACAGACCCAACAGAAACATACAGAGGACAGTTTGGCATCGGAACAAGAAACGAAAGAGGGAAAATGCTCGCCAACTTTCTAGAAAACGAGAAACTCTATCTAATGAACACTTTCTTCGAAAAGAAGGAAAAACGAAAGTGTACGTGGAGAAGCCCAGACGGACGGACCAAAAACGAGATTGATTTTATCATCTCAAGACATAAACATATAATACTGGATGTGGACGTCATCAACCCGTTCACAACTGGCAGCGACCACAGAATGGTAAGATGCAGGGTATCCATAAATACAAGATTGGAAAGAGCTAGAAAGATAAAAAATAAGAGCTGCAAAATCGATGTAGAAAAACTAAAAGAACAAACAGACTTATATAAAAAAACACTTACAACAGAACTTTTCTCAAAACCCGAGGCAACCCAATGAAGACCTTGACAGTACAAATAGAAGAATAACAAGAGTTATAAAAGATACAGCAGATAATCTAGCCAAAGAACCAACGACAACAGGCATCAAATTGTCAAATGAAACGAAACAACTTTTAGAGAAATGAAGACAACTTTTTAAAGATGGAAAACGAGACCCAGTGGAATACGTAGAAATTAATAAGACAGTAAGAAAAAATGTCGAAGCAGGATATAATGAAAAACAAAACGCGACAGATAGAAAACTTAATAGAAAACAACAAAGGTCTAAAAATATTTAAAAGACAAAACACAAAGAAAAAAGAAATAATAAAATTAAAAGATAAAAATGTCAATATAGTTGAAGATAGAGCAAATACAATGCAAGTAATAGAATCATTTTATAAGGACCTTTATGAAAGTAAGACATACAACGAGACTGTAAACATTGAAAATACAAATAAGAATAACAAAAAAATCAACGTCAATTCAGAGGAACTACCAGATATAACAAGAGAAGAATTGGAAAAAGCCTTAACACAGATGAAAAATAACAGGGCAGCCGGCGAAGACAACATCCTGCCAGAGATGGTGAAAGAGGCGGACATGAAAGCCAAGGAAGAATTGGTACACTTATTTAATAAATGCTTATCGGAAGAATGCATCCCAAAAGACTGGGAAAATGCAATAGTAGTTCTCATATACAAGAAGGGTGACCCGACTAACCTTGAAAGCTATCGACCAATCAGCCTTCTATCCCAAATCTACAAGGTATTCATCAGAATTATAACGAACAGACTTGAGCATAAGTTCGACATATATCAGCCAAAAGAATAGGCCGGATTTCGCAGCCACTTTAGCACTACCGAACATCTCCATACTGTACGACAGATACTGGGAAAAACGTCGGAATATAACATACCGATATGGATGGCACTTATTGACTTTAGAAAAGCCTTTGATACAAGAGAGAACTGGGCAATAATTAAATCAATGAGAAACGCTAGAATAGACCAAAGGTACATAAATCTAATTGATAACATCTACAAAAAATCATCATTGACAATAAGAGTTCACGAAACCACGAATAGAATCAAAACCGAAAGAGGTGTTAAACAAGGCTACATCATTTCGCCAAAACTTTTCACTTGGGTCCTTGAGGACGTCTTCAAAGAACTGAATTGGACAGGAGAAGGAATTAACATCCAAGGCGAACACCTACAAAACCTCAGATTTGCCGATGATATTGTACTATTTGCAAAGGACGAAGAAGAACTCACAGAGATGCTTGAACAACTACAAGAAGAATCGGGAAAAGTAGGACTAGAAATGAACAGTACAAAAACAAAGTACATGACAAATGTAACAACAGAACGAACAACAATCACAATTCACGGACAAACAATTGAAAAAGTCGAATCGTACATATACCTAGGCCAAATAATCTCCTTCGACAAACAATATCAAGACCTAGAAATTGACAGAAGAATCAGACTAGGTTGGGCGGCCTACGGTAAATTGAAACACATCCTAAATACGAAAATCCCCATGGAAATGAAGACAAAAATTTACAACGAATGCATTCCCCTATTAGTAACATACGGCTCCGAAACATGGGTCATGACCAAAAAATCGATTAACAAACTAAGAGTACATCAGAGGGCCATCGAACGCAAGTTATTGGGAATATCACTAAGGGACCACAAAGCCAACGAGTGGATAAGGCAGATAACACAAGTGACCGACATAATATCTAGAGTTAGTTCATTGAAGTGGCAGTGGGCGGGACACGTCGCGAGGCACACGGAGAACTGGAGTAGATATACTACGAGGTGGAGACCCTGGGGCGAAAGGCGAAATGTGGGTAAACCGCAGCAAAAATGGTACGAAGACCTGAAGAAATTCGCTGGACTCAGCCGGTACCAGGTCGCCCAAAACAGAGAAAGATGGTCCAATATGAGAGAGGCCTATATCCAGTGGATAGACCAAGGCTGAGGAAGAGTGAAGAGAGAATGATGTGACTGAAACTGTTCGGTTCCTACGGACAAAATTCATTACATAACAATCTTCCATTTCGATTAGTCCAAGGCGTCCAGTTTTGCGTCTTTGATCAACGCTTCCTGTTTCTTCATACAAATTCATGACACAAATTACAAAACGTCTTGGAATATCCAGTCGATTTGAAATTGCATGATCTGAAAAACTGATTTTGAAGTAAAGCGACATTCTGGCTCTATCAAACGACAAAATCACGTCTCCGGCCACTTTTAAAGGAAAAGGTACACACTGTGGTGGAGTGTGACACATTTTTTTAAGCACATTTTTTGTTCCCTGGAGTACAAAAAATATATACTTAACATTCACAATAAATTTAGCGTAAGCAAAATATTTAGCATAATGTGATAGAACGCTAAAAATAATGTGTTAGTCCGATACATTAATGACATGTCATTTTTTCAAATATTTTTTAAGATACCTTATTCATTCGTAGTTAGTAATAATGAGACTACTCAATAAATTAATTATATAGAGGTTTATCCATTTAAAAAAACAATAGGTGATGATTTTAAACAAACTTACGAACTTCATTTATTTTATCCGAAGTCAAATTTTAACGGTTCAGAAAAATACTTCAACTTCAAGGATGCTTCAAAATTTAAGGAAAAACCTATATTTTACAGTATGAAGCTGCAATGGTCAAGAAATAATCATAAACTTGATCACTAATTAATGTTAAATTTCACTTGGTGTTCTACTATATAAATTTATATTCGTTTTTGTCCACCATTCCGTCAAGAATTTGAAGGACATTCTTCGAAATGAGAAGTGTGAAATATTGGCTAAATTTCGAAATAAGGCAGACCTAATGATAATATCATCATATATTGGTCACAGTAGAAGTATATTAATACTTCTGTACCTACTTCCGGGTAAGATCCAGTGATTTACATTCTCGCCTCGTTGTAGTGGTTGTAATGTCCTCCGGAAAGAAAGAAGAGAGTCACACGGCATGGCTTGCCATGTATGGGTATAATAGTGGATCCTAATTCCACTGTTTCTTATCCGGTTGTTAGGGCAAGCGCATTCTATCGGCTAAATTCTTAAACGGTTTGTATCTGCTCTCTTTTGCTTGAATTAGCATTTGTAATGCTTTTTTCATGATTCAAACTGTCTCCTTTTAGTTTTCTTGATTTTTTTTTAACTTTTATAGAAGAGACTGGGTTAACTAGAGCTTTTAAATAGTAAAAGAGAATTAAATAACTATGAAATCTCTCTCACTTTGGATAACTAATGATACTTTATTTTATAATTGTTACTTCATGGTGTAAGTTGTCTGTGGGATTATGTCATCATAAATTCCCATATTATTCCGTTCTAGTTGATTTTCTTTAATGTAGCATTTGTTTTTGGTTCATCTCTTTTGGGCTGACATTTCATGAATCGTGTCAATTGACAGCCTGCCCTGACATTTCGCTTTACGCCTGTTTCAAAGAGCGCGCCTGTCAAACAAAAGATCTCTAGTAATGTGTGGAGGTTTTTGACCTGAGATTTAATTTGATTTAATTTAATTTAATTTATCAAATTGTTGTTGTTCAGTTCGCTTCATATTGCAAATCTTTTTCACATCTTGTTATAGTTCACCGAGAGAAGAAAACATTAAATAGGAAATGCAATTCATTTGAGCTTTACCCTTCAAAATAGATACATGTATTATATTCAACTTCATCGCCATGTACTGCAATAATGTTTTATACTACTAGATATTAAATAAATATCATTTCTTAAGTGTTTTGGGTTTAGCTCGGACTTCTTATAAAATTAATGATAATCGCTTAAGAGAAATTATCGAATTAGTCGATGAAGAAAAGGATATGTACAGGAAAATAATAAAATTGTTTCCTAACCGTCCGAACAAGCTTACGGAGCGGTACATGTAAATTTAACTATAGATTTTGAAACCCTTCAGGCAGTTCGGACATACGCAATAAATACATCCAAACTACCCTAACATGATCTAAATGTTTTACCTTTATATAATTTCTAAATTCGCCATCGTAGGCCCTTTTACCTTCGCATACCATACTTCAGCTTTCAACCCCATTTAGGACCATTACAAAGATTTACAACCGAACTGGCCAAAAATGCCCTTTCGTTTTAAGCTCAGCCGTTAAATGTGCCGTTTCTGGAAGTATTTACCGACCGATATACGTGAATTTTTGCGGCTAAAAATGTAGTGTTTCGAATTTAGTGGAATTTACTGCATATTGACCATCAGAAGTATCTATAAGGCTTTATTCCAAAGCCTCCAAGTTGGGAAAAGAATGCCTTAATATATTATACAAAGAGTATTAATTTTATTATAGAATCATGTGTACAAAATTGCAAACAAATACAAGGGGAGGTAGGGGAAACAGCAGTTGCAAAGTTAGAAAGTTTCATAGAAAAAAACACAGGTTTTAAGGTTTTAAGGCAGGTCATAAATATAATATCAGGGAAAACTGTTAATTATTCGGCTATTAAACCTATCGAAGTTTCAAAATTAAAAATGTGCCCTTCAATCTCAGTAGGTGTAGAGAGATCATTTTCTTTGTACAAACATTTCCTTACTGATAGATTTTTTAATTCAACACCCTGAAGCAAATATTAATACAAGTTTGATATATATA
>MU184004.1:1363-30074 GCA_016904865.1 Pissodes strobi
AAAAAAAAAAGAAATGTGAAAGAATCTTACGATCCCAAACTCTAAGGGAGCTAGGTACTACGAAAGAACACAACGTAACAGGATGGGTCCGAAATAGGTTAGTATAAGCTGACGATCACGAGTCTGACTACCGATTTTCAGAAGGTAATACATAGACTGGGGGTAGGTATGTTTCAACTTTCAACTGATTTTAATATATTTTTAATCTGTTTCGATATGTTTTAGCCCTTTCTGGTTAGTTTTGGTGAGTCGTTCAATCAACTTTTGGTTACTTTCAGTTAGTTAAGTCGGGTGACTTTTAATTAATCAGGACAGACTAGTGGTTTTGCATATCGTTAGATCGGGGATTGAGAGACAACTCGAATGCAAATGTTATTTTGTTTTTACAACGACACTTCTTAACGTTAGAAATTGGAATAAAATAACGAAACTTGAAGTTATATCCATTTATGTGGCATATTTTGGTAAACTAAACTTGCGTAATCTAATTTAATCTAACCCTAACTTATATCAACTATTATTTTCAACACAATTATGAGTTTTCTCAGATACCAAATTTAATAATGGATATGCATTCTGCTCCGGCATTTTCAAAGTCAACCCCGGTTGCATCTTTGTAAAGGGCTCTAGATTTTTATATGAATTCTCTAGGCCGACCACCTAGCTCAGACTCTTCATCAATAGCAGTTGCATTAGCCCAACTCAAGTTCTGAAAACTGCATTATCACTTTTTATAAACTCTCAAGGCATCGCAACACTTGTTAACACCGTGACGGGCGATCTCTCAACTCCGTTACAGGCCTATGTAGCATGTTTACTGTCACGGCAAGCGATCATTTGAATGTTTGTGCTACCCTATACAACTAAGCTTTCCGTATATGTCATCGCCGACCGAGAAGGTTTCCGATATGTGCGGCCGGGTGAGAATAATACAGAAGCCGGCGGACGCTTCCGGATTAGTCCCGAGACATATTCTACTGGATATAAATAGCGCGCGGAACGCGTGTAGTTTTTAGTTAATCATTGAATGCTGAATTTTAAAGATCCATTAGTTGTAAAGTTCTAAGAATAGTTTAGAGTGTTTAATTGTATACAGTGATAAAGAACAAAGGGAGTATTATTTTAAAATAGTAAAAGTTAAAAGTTGTGCTTTTGTCAGAACCCGCGGGAAAAATGTAACGCTTGATGTCAGAAGTCGGATTGTGAATGGACGGGACTTGTGAACTGTTCTTCGAGGAGAGAAGAGGATACAAACAAGTACGTCAACGAGACCGTTTTAATAGGTGGATTTTCTGAATGTTTTATAACATTTATGGTCAATACAAGGCAGCAAACGGCAGAAATGGAGCAAATAAATAAAATGTTGGCCGATTTCATTGAAAATCTAAATGATTAGAGACAAACAGAACAGGACTGGCTGTAGGTGTTTTGGGTTGCCCTTTTTGTGGAATCGGCTATTCCAGTCTGCCGACTTGCAATTTAGGTCTCCAATGACTATCCTGGGTCGACGGCCTAGTTCTGCAGCAAGTCTTCGCGAGACAGTTTGTATATCGTTCTCATATCTACCGCCTATATGCGTGTTTGTACCTCAATAGTGACAGGCTCAATCTCAACATTATCTATGGCAACGTAGTGGTGATTGTTCTATTGCACTAAGAGCGCTACGCGACCGTAGGTTTTTTTTTTATTGTTTAAACAAGTAGTGATTTTTTCCCTTTTTGTTGTTCAATGCTCGTGGAGCTATGACGAGTTACACCGAGAGTAGTATTAATATCCACTTACCGAATCCGACCAGATCTTCTTCATTAAAGTAAACACCCGGCAAGATCGGAATGCAAGGCCCTGTAGCAAGTTGTAAAGTGTGCGCGCGATCTGCCCGCTGCTCCGGAGAGATGTTCTTTTGGCGCCACCGAGTTCGTTACGGACCAAACTGGAGATCCCCACGTTATTCTTGGAACTTGCTGCAAGACCTCAGTTCCTCCAGATAAACCTGCCGGCAAATATCACAAACGAAGAGAACGCCAAGACCGATCTGGAACTGCTGAAATTCTAAACTACCGATGATTGTGAAGCCAAATAAAACGCAGCAAATACTTTCTCTTTATTTGAAGAGCACTAGTTGGGCCAATAATAAAAAAGGTAAATAGACAATAGCCTAAGAGCAAATGGCGAATGCCCAAAATTCCGATATGTTTCTCTTTTTACCCCGGAATGAAGGAGGGTGGTTAGCACCCCAAAAAAAACTAAACTATCTAATAAAACAATAGACTTAGCTATAAGTATAAAGGCGGAAAAAATTATCAGTGGTTGACCAAACTCTATGAAAATTAAAGTCCAAAGAAATGCAGTAGGCACTACTTAAACACTTAAGATCCCCCGCGAGTAATTGGGGTAGTAAAACGGAAACTTAGGTTTGGTCCACTGCGCGGGTTGGTGATCACGTAAACCGCTATGATAAATAGAGCGCAGTAACCTAATTGGAAATATGGTGCGCAACTGATAAAATGACAAATATTTCAAACACAATGATTTAAATCTAAAGCTAGCCTAGCACTGAACTTTTTGTTTTCCCCAAAGTTCCAAAGTGCTCCAACCCGGTTGGGCGGAAAATAACCTCCGACCTTCAACGCGTCTCGCCGGTATGATGGGCGAACTGGTCACACCATGTAGGTTAGCTCCGCTAGGCCAAAACGACCGCGTCCGGACCAATAAGCAAACCACCAAGGTTATACCTAGAGAAAAGGTTTCTAAATCCTCGTCAGGTGGAACAGCTATCTCCTACCCCAGAGGGACAGCCCTCCCTTAAAAAGAATGAGGGCACACCACACGGCACAAGAAAGAACTGCCCAGCGCAAAAAATGGCGGTCTTCAGCAGTAAAAAAAAACCGTTTCATAAATCCTTGCGTACGCAAGATCTTCCCGTATGGTACAATACTTATACTTAATCAAAACGAAGCTCCACAGCTAAATCGGGAATAACTACCCGCTAGTCGACAAAATCCGTCACAGACTAACTCGGCGTAAACAAATTTTAAAATCGACTCTCTCATTAAACGGCTTCTCTGGAAAAGGACCGATCCTTTTCTCGCGAAACGAGTCGACCCCTTCGCGTCGTGACCGAAGAGCTCGTGCACCAAAAACTTTTACTGCGACGTTCCTTGTTACTCCAGTCAAAACGGATTTCGTAAGACACGCGCAAGAGATATCAGTTATTACCTTCAGCATTACGAAAAATAGCAACTGGTACCGGGCGTACCAAAACTTACTTGTAATTAAAGACCAAAAACGGAATGTCACAAGGCTTCTGGGGTGGTCGTGTATGTAAATGTCGTAGTTAGGGAAGGAGATCCTGTGGTCCCTCGAGATTTGGTCACCAAAAAAGCCAAGATATCGAGTGATCTAGAATAGCAATTCCTATATCTTCTGTCTATGCCCCTGGATGCTGTGACTTCTATTTTATGAAGCTGTGTTTGTCTAGCCATTTAAGTTCTTGAAAGCTTGCTGGAGCTGGTTGGTAATGTGGCATTCTAGCTGGCCCATCAGTATACTGATCATGTTGTCCTTTCCCAGCAGACTTATTTGATGCAGCTTTGGGGGTTGGAACTTTTCGGTTATTCCTCTCGGATCCCATGTTTGGATTCCTTGTAGTCTATCTGAATGGCGTAAAGCTGGAGCAGCTCTTGTAGCTGGCGGAGTATCCTGTGTTACCAAATAGTGCGTAGGTGGTTAGAAGCATTACGGTTTACTAGGTTATTTTCAGTGGATCAGCATTTGACCCTGTTAGGAGTTAGCAGATTATATCCATATCTCTGGCAGTGTTGGCCCGTGCTTCTGTGCATGAAATGAAAGTTAGAGCAGGTATTCTAAATGCAATTTTCTACTTTTCTCTAAAGATTTTACTTTATAAAAAAGTTCTCTTGTCCCGCGGGCCCTAAATAAAATCTGTCATTTTATCAAAATATTTTTCTGATTCTTCCTAATTTTAATTTATAAGACTTTAAGAATTCTTGGCCCGTACCATGGGGTGAAAGAACCTATACCAACTTCCATCCCACGAATGTTGAAAGAAAATATTTTTCTGGACTAAAAGATGTATACTCTCAGATATATTTAAAATTTGTTATTGATTATTTTAGAAGCTGTCTAATTTGGCCTTGCTGTGTGGACTTCATGTTAGCATGTCTTAAGGTACGGGGGCCTCATTACACAGTTACTATGCTTTAAGCAATGGGGACTTTATTACACAGCTAACATGCTGTAAGCAATGGGGACCTTATTACACATTTGACATGCCATTAGTTACGGGGACCAAAATACACATGTAAGTTTGCCATTAGTTATGGGGACCAAAATACACATGCACGCTTGCCATTTGTTGTGAGGGTGTCCCCACAACTTTTTGTTGAGTGTATTCGGATTCCACGGTGTGTAAATAAATTTTACAGGTATCTACGTAATCAGCGTGAAAAGGACAACAAGATGGCTATCTTCGTTTCAAAACCCCCACAACTCATTAAAAATTCACAGGTCCCCACAGCTTTCGTAAGGTGTGTATAGGTGTATGTATAGGTGTACATATATGTGTGCATGTGTGTACATATACATATCTATGTACATATATATGTAGATATTCCTTAAAATAAATTTGTAGTATTTTCTTTCTTTTTCATTAATTTTTTGTATATTTTTTCTGTAACAACCACGTCGGTTAGATGAGTAGCACTGCTAGATTTCGCCGCCATTTTACCTGTAATGTAATTAGATTTTCTTCTCTGAATAAAGACACTTTGTATTGTATTGTAAGTCAAGAAAGAAGAGCGAACCAAATGGATCAGTCTATGGGGACGCCTTCCAGGGTTAACCTTCGCATCCTCACCGGATTTCTGACGGATAATTGCCGGTTAAGAAGGCACTTGGAGAGAATAAAGATTGAAAGCGAGGACAGTTGCCGGTACTGGGAGGATGAGTAGGAAACCTCGGAACATCTGCTCACGAGGTGCGAGGCGGTAGCGAACAGGCGAATGGCCTGCCTCGAGTGCTGCATCGTCGAACAGGAGGAACTTTCATGCATAGGACCATCCAGTCCAGACTATTTGCTTTTAACAAAGCAGTAAAGCCTCATCCATACTCTGATTGGGAATCACATCAACGGAAGGAAGGAGGACACAATAGATCTGTACATCGCAGTGTAATAACACCACCCAGATCATTCATTCAGTCATTCATTCATTCATGTATAATCTTTTAGGTTCATTGAAATAAATATTTTTCTAATATTTAGCGATTATTTCGCTAAATGTTCAACTTACTTCATTCTGGATTGAAGTTTTTTAATGAACAGCATCTTGGTAGAACTGTACTGAACAAAGTGATTTTTTTTATTCTGAGAAATCTCTCCTTTATCGGCATATGAATTTCGAAATTTTCATCCAGAATTAGTTTCATCGATTTCGGCTTATTTGAATGTACGAAACCTGATATTTAAAATTTAGAATTTATAGGCCAATGTATCACTTTTAAACACGATACGCGGTAATAAATATTCGTTTTTATCTTAAACTGAAGAGAAGCTTTTCGATAAATGCGCATTATTTTTCATAAAGTACGGAAAATTTATCACTTTTCGAATAAAATGTTGGAGAAGGACTCGTATGCGTTGTTTTTGTTGTAACCGTTATGACCTCGTATCGATACAATAAACGTTTAAGTTTATCATTTTGATAAAATATTGAATTGCTTTTGCTTGAAAGGCAGTTTGATTTGTTTTTCGTATTTAGTTTAACTTTACAGTCATGCTGGCCATACTTTACTTGTTATTAATACCGCAATGTTTCTATGAAATATTTCACCATTTGAAGTTGGTACACTAAACTTATTGTTTGCATTAAAATCTCGAGCCAGTTGAAGCAGTTTGCTATATTTGCCACCAAAGTTGAAAATTTAATGTTTACTGCAGTTTAATGGTTTCCAACTTTGTAAATTCGACATTTCCGGTCGTATGTAAAAGTAATAATGAAATTTATTTTCCCCAGAGCATATAAAAGTATGATAAATGTGAAGCAACACGTCTTTAATAATCTTGTCAGCGCAAAGGTATTGTGAGTGTGATAAAGTCTTTGTTATTACCAAAACGGCCTCTCTTTTATTCCCTTTCGAGTTCTTTCAGCCAACAGTCTGTTCATTTCTTCCGTTTACTCTGCTTGACACAGATCAATGGGAATCATTCAGGAAAACCACTTTAAATTATTTATTTTCATTCTTTCTACAATATAATGCGTCAGACGATTACATTTAGAATATGTCAATTTATTAGATTGACGTCCCTGCTGGAGTGAAAAAAAATAAAGATAAATTTAATTAAGAAGGTGTGCAGAATAATATGGCGTGTTATCAAATATTTCAGTAGACTGCCCAATAATATGTGATTGAATGTTATTTCCAGTTTTCTAGGAGTAAAATCAAATCATCAAAATCCATTATTTTACAGCTTTTTTCTGAACGTATTAATTTTGATAGTAACTTTGATGGTAGATGGTTTGTAGAAGTTAAATATTGATAATATGTTTGATTGTTAATTAGAGTGAAATAACATTCAACATTCTACTATTATACCATTTTTTAGTTGAATCATTTTACATTCGCCATAGAAGAACGAATTAAACAAAATTTCGCAATAAGGGCCTCTAAAGACACAAAAAGGAATGATAACATCATATATTAGTACATAGTATTGTAATACTCTATCATTAATTACGATGAACATCCAGCAATTTTCATTCTCATTCCGTTGTACAATTAGCCTATCCCTTTTTTTTCTGATAATATCCTTTATTTCATTGCTCTTATGAAAAGGAGAAGTAAATTTTTGATATTGAAGGCTTTCAAGAGTTCAAACACGAATTTCGTTTTGAGGACGATTTGTCAATAGCATGACCTTATTTATTGTTTTTACACAAGAATAAATTTATAGTTAATTAATTTTATATAATGCGTACCTTGTATAAGTGTAGTGGATTCCTGCTCTTATGCGTCTAATATCTATTCGTTGGGTCAACTAGAACTTGTTGATTAAAATGCTAGATTGTTTGTTTTGCTCTCTTTTACTTACCTTAGCAGTTATGATTTTCCTAAAAACTAACAAATCTATGATAGGTAATTTCAGGATTAATCTTTAATCTTACATTAGGCCTGTTCATTTGGTCTGCTCTCACTACTCTAAGCGGCTTGGAGCAGGTGATCGATGTTCATTTGGCTCGAGCAGCTGAAAATTTTTTGTTCGCTTGGGATGGAGCACTGTGCTCGAGATCAGTTAGATCATGCTCTACTTACACCTAGTCTGGAGGTGGAGCAGTTAGAGCAAAAACAGAAAGATGACAGATAATCAACAAAAACCGCGGAATATATAATAATAATATAACCTCACTTTTTAAGTTTTGAAAGGCTGAAAGGCGTCGTGGGCTTTTTTGAGAAAAATATCCATATATATGAAATATCTTATCCACGTGCTGCATTAACAAAAAGCACGTTCATTTGGGGATAGCAAACCAGGAAGTCGTCCGAGCAGGAAATATCTGCTTGGAATGCAATTATGACAATTCGTGTTCTTCTTCAATACCATTACTTGTAGACGACTACGACGGGATGTCGCAATGGCAGAGTACCACAAATGCCGTTTGAGAAAGAGAATCTTGAGAGATTAGGAGTTGACAACACGTGAAACTAACATGGCATGGCGGGCGGCCATGCCACCGGGACCGCATACACAGCGCGTCTTACTTGGTTGGGGGTCAAGAAGCTACTCAAAGACGACTACAACGAGATGTCGCAATGGCATAGTACCACAAATGCGGTTTGAGGGATCGAAAGTTATCAACACATGAAACTGCATGGCATAGCCGGTGGCCATGCCACTGGGAGCGCGCACACAGTGCGGCTTGCTTGTTTGAGAATCGAGAGCCTACTCAATTCCACAAGGTGAGAACTAGATCAACTAGAATGCGTTGTCTCCTCCTCTTTTGGCGGAAGAAGTTACATCACTCCGGAAATAGAAAGGGCAAATAATGTAAATACAGAGAAGTTATATAAAACTTTACATCGGCGATTGTCTTAAATAAACTTATGATTTTTAACACAAACCTGGTCGAAATGCGTTAAGTAGGTAGTTTTTATTCGATTACAATTGATCGGAAATTTAGAGAAGCTTAACTGATTGCTTCCGTTTTCGCTGTGAAAGCACAATAATTGGCCGAATGCGTTTCTGCATTGTAGCTGACACGCCTTGGGTTTCGAAATACATCGAGATCATTGGCCTAGCACGAATTATGCAATTCGATGCAGGACTGCTCCTGTTGAAATTGCCGATTAACTGAAAGAAAATTGTTTTCTTGTATCGTGCTGCCGGGTGTAGATGAGTAAACGTTGTAACGAGAGATGGCGCTAGGAGTATCGCCGAGGTTTTTAAGAGACATTTTTTGATTTCTTTGGAATGCGAGCACTGGAATGTTAATATAATACGAATTAAATCGCTAGATTTGAAAACATGTTCAAATGGTTTTTGAACACATGGAACATGTGGTTCATAGGAATTGGTTGGTTAAACTTTATAAGGGAATTTCCATGGGGTCTTCTCGTAGCCTCAAGGTGGGTTGTCACTGCGCGAATGTTTGTCGATGGCTTCTGGGCGACGCTACGAGACGAAAAATTTCGGGTTTCAGGGTGAGCCCCCTGTTTGTGCGAGACAATGGTACCGCTCTCTTGGTCCATTTTTGGTGCGAAACACACGGTGTACGTGCACACTAGCTGCAAGACGAAAGGCGTAACCCTTTGAAGCGCGATTTAAACCGACGCGAGCACAGTGGCGTGGAATGCTTCGTTTCATACTCGCGAAACAAGTTTCAGAGTGAGTACGTAGTATACATGAGGGGAGACTGTTTTCGCGAAACATTTTCGCGTAGTGACAACTCGCCATAATACTCACCTTCTCAAAAAAATCAAATGGGTTCACCCTTCAATAGTTGGCCAAAATGATACGCAACTAGGTGTCGTGAAATAATTTTGTGGGGATCTTCTATCAAACCCATTTTCGAGTCTCAAGTAGTACCTTCTACATATCTTTTCCGTGTATCGTTTGTTCGATACCTGGACTCCCCCCGCAACTAATATTTACACTGTTTCTGTCAGACGAGTTGCTTTTTATTTTTTTTGTGTCGCCATTTTGAGATTTTATCACTACGCGGACGGTTCTTAATTTCTTTATAATTTTCATTGCAAAGGTTCTGTATCATCCACCTTTTGGGGCAGTTAGCTGATTCTTGATTTTTTTTTGATTCCACAAGATATTCAACCTTTTTTCATTTATTTCTTTAATTTACTCTTAATTTAATTTTTTTTCTCAACTTTTTTGTAACGAACGAAAACAACCATATTTATGGTAAAAAACCATCTAACTATTTGATTCATTAACTGTGTTCAATAACTGAACCGTGTTGATTTTTTATGTTGGATTGATTTAACTGATGGTTGTATTATTTCTATTTTTTATTAGTAAATTTGTCGCGTCCACCGCTGATTTTCTTATTGATATTTTATTTTCTTGCGAAACCGAAGCTACAATGAGTTCCATATTACACCATAAAGATTTTCTGACATCTGCCATCTACAAGTTGGTGGCACATTTTAAATAATGAACCCCCTCTTCTCCCGCATTTAAGCTAGAGCTTAATTTGTACGCTTCGAAAACAGATCGTTCTGGCCTACGCATTTATCGGTTTAATTTACCTTAACTCAATTTTATTCACTCTCAGCTTCTTCCTATCTTAGATCTTCTTCTTCTCGTAGCGTCCCAACCCTTCGTGGCTCTTAGCTGCATCTACGACTCGTCTCCACCTATCCCTCTCCAACACAACCTCCTTCCAGTCCCGTACTCCCAAGATTTTTACATCCTCTCCCATAATGTCCCTCCATCTGAGCCTTGGTCTTCCTAAAGGTCTCTTTCCCACTGGCTTTTCCTCCCATATTCTCTTGATAAGTCGTTCATTCGGCGATCTCTGTACGTGTCCTGCCCATATGAGCCTTTGTGCTTTTATTTCGTTTACTAAACTCGGTCTTTTGTAAATGTTCTTGAGCTCCTCATTCGTTCTTATTCGATGCTGACCCGTTCTCTCATCTACTGTAGGCCCAAAGATTTTCCGCAACATCTTTCGTACAAAGCGTCTTAGCACTAGTTCGTTCTGCTTCGTCATTGTCCATGTTTCCGAACCGTACATAATAATTGGCTTGATTTCTGCCGAATATATCCTTATTTTAGAGTTTTTAGATATCAGTTGGGACCTAAACAGGTCTTGTAAGGCGAAAAAACATTTATTGCCCTTTTGTATTCTTGCTTTTATTTCGCTACTGATATCGTTATCCGAGGTTATAACTGCTCCTAGGTACTGAAATTGGTTTACGCATTCGAATTTGTAGGTGTCCATGGTTATGTTCTGTCCTATTCTGTCCCTTCCTGCTCTCCGTATGACATGCATATATTTGGTCTTGTCCTCGTTGATCGTGAGGCCTACCTTTTTGGTCTGCTTCTCTATGTTCATGAACATTTCTTTTGTTTTAATCGTACTGCTTCCTACCGTGTCAATGTCGTCGGCATATGCCAAGATCATTTCTGGGTCCTTATTTGTAAATATTTCCAGACCAATATTCGTTTCTTTGATAGCCATGTCCAGCACTATGTTAAAGAGCAATGGTGACAGGCCATCGCCCTGTTTAAGGCCATTGTTGATGGAGAATGTTTCAGTGTTGTTCTTTCCTATCCTAACTTTGGCTTTAGAGTTTTCTACGCATATCTTGGTTAACTTTATGATCTTTTCTGGTACCCCTATGCCTTCCAACGCTTGCCAGATACTTTCCTTGGTGATGCTATCGTATGCCTGGCGGAAATCTACAAACAGTTGGTGGACCTCTCTGTTAAACCCCCAGCTTTTCTCCAGAAGCTGTCTTATGGTAAATATTTGATCTGTTGTTGATCTCTTTGGTCGGAACCCGCATTGGTAGTCCTCTAAGTTGTCTTCTGCATATAGGGCTATGCGTCCTCTTAGTACATTTGATAGCACATTGTATGTTATATTTAGCAGGGTTATTTCCCTATAGTTTTTACATGCCAGCCGGTCTCCTTTCTTATGAATGGGGATGATGATACCCTCATTCCACTCCTTTGGTAGGGTTTCCGTTTTCTATATGTTTTTCAGTAGCTCTAGTATGGCAGTATATAGATGTTCTCCATATTTATACACTCCGCCGTTATGGAGTCCTCACCCGGGTCCTTGTTATTTTTAATTGGTTTATTGCCCTTTTAGTCTCCTCTAGCGTGGGTTCTGGTACATACTCCTCCGCTCTTTGGTATACTTTCTTGGTGTTCCTAGTTACTGCATCTATGTTTAACAGGTTTTCGAAGAATTGTTTCCATGCTTGCGTTACTTCTTTTATGTCAGTTATGAGCTCGTTGTTTTCATTTCTTAAGATGTCTTTGGCATGTAACCTTTCCTGATATTTTTTACTTGTTTGAAAAAGTTTCGGCTGTTTGTTGATCCTGCCTCCCTTTTTACATTCTCTATTGTTTTTATTGTAAGCTTCTCTTTTTTTCTTTCTTATCATCCTTCTTGTCTCCGCTCTGAGGTCGTTGAATCTTTGGAAGTTTGATGTTTCTCTCTAACTTGGACATTGCAACATTTGTATTCTGGCCTTGTTTTTGGTGTCTAGGGCCCTTTGGCATTCTTCGTCATATCAGTGCTTTTTTCTTCTGTTGTTTGTGTTTTCACCTAGGACTCTTTCTGCAGGGTTGATTAATGATGTTCTGATCTGTTTCCAGTGCTCCTCTACATTCGGCGCCTCTTGTGTGACATTCTTCTCTAGTTGTGTTTCTAGTTCTTTTTGGCATTCGTGTCTGCATGTTTCTTCTTGGTTTAGTTTATCTGCCCTTTTGGTGCTGATATTTCTTGTCCTGTTATGGTTCTTTTAATCCTTGGCCGTACCTTTATCCGCACCAGAAAGTAATCCGTTCCTGCATCCGCCCCTCTTTGGCTCTTTACATCTATGATGTTTCTAATGTGTCTCGTGTTTGCTATTACATGATCTATTTGGTTTCGTGTTTTTCCATCATTGGATATCCATGTCTCTTTGTGGATGTTTTTGTGCGGGAACATTGTCGAGGCAATCCTCCACTATCCTCTCATCCTATCCTATTTCAGATCGAAAGAGCTAAATAAATTTATAAGATAAATAGCGAGGTGATCTTAAAGAAAAAATATTGAATCAAAGACTAATATTTACTACATATGTATTACGTTATACGATGCGAATATTTTGCAATTTAATATAGTTTTTAGGTAATTCATGCTTTTTACTTGGTTGGTTTCAGTCTTTTTAAAACTTTTGCATCGTCCTTATAAATTGTGGCATAAATTCGTGTTTTATCTAAACTGCTGGACATCGATAGGGCATCAAGGAAATTTTAATCAACATTTGAAGATTGATAATTTTAAATTTCCTTTAATGCATTATTTATGTCCTGCAGTTTAGTTCTAAAGAAATCAGCGCTGAGTTAGCAACGGATAGGAGTAAAGTCTGACAACAAATAATTAATATCAATAAGTTTTCCCAATAAGATTTTAAATTACCGCTACTAATATTAATGGTCTTCCTTGAGAGCGAGCCATTTTAGCTCAAGATAGAAAATATGGATCTAACACTAGCGTTTGCATAAAATTTGTTATGATTCAAAGGTCATTTGAATTCGTCATTAAAGTGAGGATACTCCGCTATTCAATAACATTATTGATGGGGTAAATAATACTTTAGTTTCTTAATTCAAGTCTACTTAAAACTGGTGTATCATGCCCTCATAAATTGTAACACTTTCTCTTATCTAATTTTAAAGCAATTTGATTTGAGTTAGTCAGGAATTGGAATAAAATCTTCCAAAGAATCATTATCATTAGGAAGATTTTAATTTAAATGACCTTTCTTGAGAAGGCCTCCATTCAGGTTAACTAAAAAATATTGATCTAACAATATTATTTACTGAATTGCACCATGTATTTGCACTAAAGAGGGAATTGATGATTTTCTGTTCATTGACTCGGGGCTTTCTAATGTTGGTGTATCTTTTCGCAATAAATAGTGTACCAACAATCAATTGTGCTTCAACTAGTACCATATTAGTCAGAGTTAAAGCACGTATTTGTTTGATTCTATTGAGAAAATTTGCAGATGTTTGAACAACATTGATATATATTAGAGCTACGAAAAATATCACAATAGCTCGCTCATCGATAACTGATTAGTGAATGTTTTTATACAAAAATGAGAAAAATATGTACCTCGCTTAACGTCTCTGGCTTACGGCCGTGACATAAAATGTTCCAGGCAAATTTATAAAAAGCCTGTTAGCTGGCTAAGACGTTTAACGTGAATAATAAAACGTTTTTTTCAAACAAAAACCTTTTATTAAACACAATAGCTTGACACAGATTGACACTGAGTGGAAATTGCATATCTTTACAAGAATTGCTGGTAATATCAAGCTAAAAGTGGCACCAAGCAAGAAATAATGTTTTTGTTTCTGTCCTTTTGCCCACATATGTGTTCTATTTCTTATGCTACCAATGTCATGAATAAGATATATTTTAAAAATTTATCTTATATTACTCATGGGCCATTTAAATCTTTACATAAATTGAGTAGAAATAACTTTTTCAGTATCATTTGTTTGATAAAATATCAAACTTTTCACTTTTATGTTTATGGGAAAATACGGTGAATCGTCGTAGTGTTTGATAGACCATGGAATCGTAAAAAGAATTTTTGATCCATTTTATTATCCCTTTAAGCTCGATCTTCCCTTTTAAAATTTTTATGTTTATAGCGAGGAGCAATAGTTTACAAAACGATTATTTATCGCCCTTTATAATGGAGATATACATTTATAATCAACTTTATTATTTAATCAATATATAAGGCAAAGTAAAGTAAATTATATGAGTTGTGAGGTCAAGAACAGTAATGTGTTTAAAATAACCTATAAGTACACAATAGAAAACACAAAATAAAATATGTTATACTAAGTATAGAAATAGACTCAGCTAAAGTCTACAAAATCATCATTATAAGCTTCCTCAAAAGAAAAAACATCTTTCAATTAAAAATTATTTAGTTTTTTTGCATTAAGTCCGATAAAAACAGGTCCCTCAAACAGAGTGGAAGCTTATTGTAAAGTTTAGGAACATGATGATTATTTAAAGACCACCTACATATCTATTAATTCTATCGAAGTAAATCAAGATATTATTATGACAGACATATTCATAATTACAGGATACATAAACAGTAAAAACCAGCTCTGTATGGCAGCTTTAAAATAGCATCAATAGCTTCCGATTTAGGACAAGGTTTCGACCTGCTGGAGGTGCAATATTTTCAGTCAAGAAGAATGGCATTTCGCTCTTCTCTCTTAAATTGTTACTGAAACTTTTAATATCTGGACCATGAACACCATTAACACTAAAACTCGGCTACAGTATCATTAAACAGAGATTTTGTTCAATATCCATACCAACATCCCTTTAAAACTCTCATGCTTACAATGTTGAGTTATCGGCCTAAAAATAGTTTGGGTCAGTTAGGGTTAGACAACCATCGGAACTAAGCCCAGTCTATTCAGGAAAAAATCTGAGCATTGCATTGCACCAGTTATAATATAAATAAACAGAGAACCCTTTTGCTCGACATTCATACCAACATCCCTTAAAAACTCTCATGCAGACAATGTTGAGTTATCGGCCTGAAAATAGTTGGCTTTTTCGCAGTCATTTTCCAGCCCACACCAAATCTGATTCTCACCCCCAGATGATTAGATATAGACCAGTTAAACATGCCTGATAGATAGTTGCCTGTATTTACAGTAGTTGGTTTTTCGTCAAGACATGACTCGCCCCATAGTGACAGTGATGGTGGTAAATCTCAAGCTATATGAGGACATCAGGCCGACAAAGTCGATGGTCTTTTAGTCAGGTCGGTTAAATTTTGTATTAAAGTCAACAAACGGTAGTCCGTGACGCCACGCCATGGTTGGCGTGCAGGTTATGTAGCTCAGATAAGGGATCGCCTACGTCAGGTGAGAAGAAATTATTAAGAAGACACTTCGAATAAAAACAATGACAATGTCTATTGGTCAAAGACTTTATAAATTTACACTGTACCCTAAGGTATTAAAGTACGCATGTGTTTTCGGTTAGTCACTATTTTTAATAAAGGCTAAGACTTGTGTTGTGTCTTATATATGGTTAATTTTTGCTATACAATTTACTCAAAATGTACACTGCACTTTTTTTGTTCGGTACATATGCAAAGGAAAAATCCTATACCACTCATTCGCGTGTGCGGAGAAGACGGTAGGTGTTGGACTTGAAGCGCTGTAGGTTGTAGTTTACGAGAAAAACGTTACTTGGAAGTCCATTCAAGAGCAAGGCAGGCCTCCAGAAAAAGGAGTCATGCGACAGAGACTTCGCAGATGTTCGTAACTATATCGTATGTTGATGAGCAGCTTGTGCCTGACGGGTGTTTCTGTTTGGCACAACTCTGGACGAAATTATAAATGCCAGCTCGTTCGAACAGCTATTAAAGGCTATCAAGGCCCTTATTCAACTCTGGCTCATCCAAGGGACGGACTGCTCTCCTCTATATGGAGTCTCATATTTTGAGCAAGTGTTTGGGTGCTAAGCTCCAAGCGTGGGAACAGTATCTCAGAGATGATCTTATCTGAGCCTTATAGAGCAGTAAGAGCTGCTGAGGTGTATACAACTGCTCTATAGATTGCTCCTAGCTTTTGCGCTGCTGCCTTGGCGATTTTGGTATCTGATTACGAAAAAAGACATGATGTTTTCTACGTTAATGCCTAGCAAGCTTATGAATGAGACCAGAACTAGTGTTTAACCTGTCATTTATCAATTAGATCCTGTGGTGTTTGTTTTTTTAGGAAGATAGTTAGTTGAGCCTTTCCTGCGTAAAGCTGGACATTGTTTTCCTCACTACATTCCAGGATGGCGTTTATATCCTCATGCATGGCAGCAATCTGATTTCTCGTTCGCGTTGGCAAGAATGTAATTCTCGTAATAAAAGTGGTCCAATTCATCTTGAATAATATTCTGCGCAAAAAGCTCTTACTAATTACTACACTTACTAAACACAGAACATTCAAATGACTAAACTCAGCATCAAGATCAAGAATTTCATTAACACACTCCTTAGAAGGTTTAGGTTTTTCATTGTCTACATCACATACTATATTCTGATTTATTAAATTGACATCTGCTTCATCACAAATAGTAAGGTCTACTGGATCTATCCGGTCTGGATCGCTAGTCGTGGTGCAACTTGTTCCACTTGATGATTTTTTGGAAAAAAGGACTGCTTTTAACGAGGTCATTCTAGAATTCGTATACTTGGGGAGAATAATTCATAATATCATCGATTGTTATGTCCCTTTGTAGATTTGACAAATTAATGCTATTGCTTATGGATTTAGCCATGACTAAAGAGCGGAAAAAATGCAAGCGAAAACCCCCAATATATGCGCATTTAAATGCATAAAATTTTCAGAATATATGCATCGAAATGAACAAAAAATGCAAATATGCATTTTTATTATATGAAAAATTATGAACATTAATGTTATTTTAAATAAAGCCAGAACAATTTCTTTATAATTAAACCCGTTCTTCAGAAGTCCTATAATTTTTTACCGATACCACACTTATTTAAATCAATATAAATGAAACAAAAAAAAATCGTAATAAAAGTTTTTTATTCATAGATACACACATTGATACTTACATAGCAAATTACAAAACATAAAATCTAAAACTTAAAAATCTTACTATGACAAAATATTATTTGCGATTATAAAAAAAAATAATAATACAATTAATAATTCAACAATACCACGGTCAGATAATAGCAACTTGCACAACATACAATTCGTAAATTAACAAACTATTCTTTGCAGTTATAAAAACAATTTATAACTAAATGTTTTTCAAAATTTTCCAAAAGAAAATTGTGTCTTTTATCTGTAAACATATGTTTAAAAATGGAAAAACTTCGCTCAACATCTACAGAAGTTATCGGGCAGTATTTTAGTTTTGGAATTAAGTGTGTTTCTAATTTATACAAATCCAGTTCTCTTTCAAAATTAGTGAAATTGCCTATAAAAACTTCTGAAATATTTTTTAGGATTTTGAAGCCTGTGTTATTTTCAATTACTGACATAAATTTTTTATAACCGCAGCCCCAACAGTACCTAACACTTTTTTGCAATGTACCTCAAATTGATTTATTAAGGCCACTGAATCTGTCAAAGAAACAGAGGTAGCCTCCAATTTTGTGAGTGCTATAGGTACAAAAGAATAATTTGTTTTAAATATTAAATTTTCTTTCACTGTGGGGTTAGAAAAAAGAGTTTTTGCATTTATTAGAGCGGCAGAAGACGACTCGTTTAGATCTTCGATAACTTTTTTAACTAATTCAAAGTTTTCGGCATAAAATATAGCAGCTGCTAACCAAGTTCCCCAGCGAGTTATTACTGGTTGTGGTGGTAATTGAGTATTTGGACAATTTTCCTTATAAAATTGAACACGCGAAGGTGCTTTTAGAAATACTTTTTTTACTTGATTAATTAAATCATTTACCAATGGAAACTGATCTCTTATACATTCTGCCACTCTATTGTTACCATGAGCCAAACAAGTAACATGGAATAGGTTAGAATAAAATGTTTTTAAATTTTGTGCTGCCTTAACCATATAGGGTGCAGCATCCGATAAAAGGAATATGAATTTTTCTGACGGAATACTGTCGGGCAAAAAAAAGTTGGTTAATGTTTCTTGAACAAATCTGGTTACACTTAAATTGTTGTTTTTTTTTTTCAATTGTTTGGATGCAATTAAATAGGATCTACCATAATCATTGGTTTCCCCTAATCAATGCGTGTGCAATATATCTCCCACATGAGTCAGTTGTTTCATCAACCACAAGATAAAAATAATTTTCACCCACTTTTTTTTAATGTCATTTACAGTTTGTTTGTAAATGACATCAACACTACCTTTACGTACAGTTGACTCGTCCGGTATGTTAAATTTACAATATTTTGTCAAAAATGAAAAGTTTTTTCAGTGGTATATTGGCTCCAATGAATGCCTTACATAAGTCCTCATTGAACTGGGCTTGTTCGCTGTTTTTTGGTTTTTCTTCAAGACAATGTTGTATTGTTTGCTGGGAGGGTTCCCCTCGTTGCAATTTTCGCGCGTTGCGCTGGTGTTTTGCTGATTTGACATGCTGATCCACAATAAATTTTTTATCTGCATGAATCTGTAAAATCCAAAAAAGCAATAATTAATTTGGGTTTACATTCGTTAAAAAATCGAATTTTAAAAAATCTTTCCCACTTCTACCAAATAAAATATTTGAGTAGAAAACTTTTGTAAATACATAAAATTGTTAACACTAGCTACCAATAATTTGCTTGAATACGTAATTTATAAAAGCAGCAATCTCCTTATACTAAAAAACAAAATATATCTTTCTTTTTTTACTATAAAATAATTGAGTAGAAAATTTTTATAAATACTTTAAAATTGTTAACATTAACTACCAATAATGTGCTTGAATACGTAATTTATAAAAGCCAAAATTTCCTATTATACCAAAAAACATATATCTTTCTTTATTTACTATAGACTGGAAAAAAAATAAATGTGAAAATATGGTTTATACTCACAATTTTTGAACAAGCTGTACAAAACAAATTGGTGCCATCCCAAGTGAACTCCCAATAGCTCTTTATTCACGACATATGGAAGTTAGTTTTCGGCATTTTAACAAACACTGGACAGACAGACACAGACACAATTCACTTTACAAAACGAGGCACATAAGAACGTTTCAAGTAGACGATATCAAAGATATTAAAAATTGCCACCTCTTTGAACTATCGGATTCTGTTTGCAATATTAATTGCTTTTACTGGGAATACCCTATAGTGTGGGTTTATCCTGGGTAATTCTATGAAGTAGTAAAGTACCTCAGTCACCCCCATTGTAATGTAATAAAATAAACTAGTAAACACGTGCCGTGCAATAAACAAGCAATCGGAAAGGGACGGACAGGGTCTTTATTTGGCTATAAAATACAATAAATGCTCTATTATTGGAAAAAATGCATGTTTTGTACTTGCAAAAAATGCAAAAAATGCAAAAAAATGCATTGTGCAAATACTATAAGCAATTCTACAGACGTCATCACAAATGGTAAGGTCTACTGGATCTATCCGGTCTGGATCGCTAGTCGTGTTGCAACTTGTTCCACTTGATGATTCTTTGGAAAAAAAGACTGCTTTTAACGAGGCCATTCTAGAATTTGTATACTTAGGGAGAATTCATAATATCATCGATTGTTATGTCCCTTTGTAGATTTGACAAATTAATGCTATTGCTTATGGATTTAGCCATGACCATTTTTTTACTTAGGTAGAACCGATGAATTAGCGTATGACAATAATTTTATTAATGATATTAATATCAGCATTCAACTTTTGTGCGATTAAATGATTTATCCATCGTACATTTCAGTACGAGCAATATTCCATGGCATATACTGAATTAACTTATGCAAATACTATAAGCAATTCTACAGAAGTCTACAATTAATTTGTAATAATTTAGTATTTAGAATTTTAATTATTTTTACAATAATTAAATTAGACAAGTACTCTCTCTTAAGCTATTTATTATATGAGAATTACATTAAGACGATTGTCGTACGTTAAGATCTAAGATCTTAAAGATAATGTTACCAACATCTGAGACCATCTACCGTCCCATTAATCAACGTCAGAAATTTACTTCAAGTATAATCTAATCCAAACAAAATATTAATTTAACTTTAACCCTCTTCAATGTAAGCCACTAAAGTTGTGTGTCTAGTCGTAAAATATTCGCGCCTTTTCAAGTTGTTACACAACTACGAAATAAAAATAAAGTTGGGGGGTTGTGACGGCTCCTAAAACGTATTACATTTCAAGCTGGAACAGAATATTTCTGACATTGAGATTGCTTGTGCCTAAGTTAAATGCTCGGTTACGTTTCAGAGTATTAAAAACTACTAAACCCGAATTAGGGCTGGAGCTTGATTTAGGTCTCAAATAAAAAAAACTAGATTTGATTTGAGGACAGTTTGGAACAGAGTTGCCAATAACGCATTTTATTTTTGTATACAAAGTTGTATTTTGAGAATGTAACTTATTATTTTTTTAACAGGGCCTTGCTTTTTTTGTAGCAAATAAATCATTTATGTTGCTCCGGTGTAGCAATTTAGTCTAAAAAATATAATATGCCAAACACATGAATTTGTGTGGAAAATCACTTCGAGGTGCCTGCATGATACCAGAAATTCCTTTCCCTCTCCTCCTCCTTCTCCACCTCTTTTCAGCGTGCTTATAGGGAAGTTTTCTTGCATAACTAACTATGTTATACGTCACTGGCATAAACATTTTTTGCTAAAATTGATTTTATTTGTGTGAGGTGAAAAAGTACCTCATACGAACGTGAGTATTTGTAAGCATCGTAGTTTCCAATGAAATTTTCTTTCGTAAAATTTGGATCTTGTTTATATTTTAATGCAGTATTATCTGCGTCCCATCATTTGCAATTAATCAAAAATTGACCGGTTGTCAATATCCATTCAGAATTGGAATGCTAGTTGAACTTTGAGTTTTTAGCAGATATATTAAAGAATTTTTAAATTGCAAATGCTTGACTGGCATCATGCGTTGACTTCTCTGGTTGATTACAAAATATGTCAAAACTATGTTCATTTCCTGATAAAAATTATAGGGCACAGTTGCATTGGTTATGTTTATGCCTAAGACATTGTAGTTGGTACTGAAATGCAGTTTCAAGACTTCGTGTTTGTAAGAACAATCGCGTATAAATATGATATGTCTACAGCACTTGACTTGTAAACATATGTTTTTTTACTGATACGATACACGACGCATACTTTCACTGAACGATAAAGTAAGCCATTGTATCAAATATATGTGCATGTCTGATGATTCCCTCAAAATCGGAGTAGATATATCTATCAACAATGATAGATTTAACTTATGATATACCTCCAAATCGGTTCCCTATATATCGGTGTATCATAATGTAATGAGTTGTGGTAACGTTGCAACGACGAACGACGAAACTAAGGACAAACACAATCAAAGGATTAGGAATAAACTTTTGCAATGCCCCAGTGGCTCCAGGAATTTCTGGTCGGTAGCAAACTAACCCAAACTAACCCAAACTACAGCTCTGTCTTACCGAAATGGGATATACCCATCTTCTTGAAAAGTCGCTCGAGTGCAACGTGTTCCAAAAAAGGGCAAGAAGACCACGCCATCAAACTATCGCCCAATTGCCTTGCTTCCAATAACCTCCAAAGTCATTTAACAGATACCTTCACGGCAGATGTTCCCAGGATTTGGCACGTCTCATCCCGCCCTTGGCAACGCCTGTCAGACAGTCACGACAGACGGCAGGAGCGCACCAGTTCGTCGTACAACTGAAAATACCTAGAACATCGGTTGGCAAGAACTCCTTTGTCTGGCGCACTACATCACTGTGGGGCTCAGTCCCAGGACATCTGTTTCTCCCTAATTATAACCTACGACTATTTAAGAACCTCGTCGTTCTGAAATCACAATTAAATTTATTTTAGCTGGATATGAATAATAAATACACCCTGGACAAAAGATCTCCAGTAAAGTGATGCTATGATAACCTTAACAATTTCATAATAAGATTTTTGTTCCGAGTTCACTTATGTTTATTTTTACTAGAATTAATAACTTTTTATTTTACACCAGTTTCAACTTACTATTCGAACCGAGCCGAAAGCTTAAGGCTACAGAGGTACAGAGAGTAAGAAGCTATAATAGTTCCACATAATTACAGTACCCGTTGTATTATGAAATTTCAGTCGTGCTGCTTTTTTATTTTGTAGAAGATGCCAGTGCCGATCAGTTTCATTTGAACTTCAATATCTTATTGTAAAAGTATTCAGCTATTTTCAAACAAGTATTAATAATGTAATTATTTTTATACAAACACAGCAGTTGAAAAACTTATTCTAATATGCCATTTAAATCAAAAACGCAAGTTAGCATGATTTGAATCGGCGAAGGGCACCTTCGTGGCGGAAATTAACACTATAAATTTTGCACTTTTTGAGAAATTCTTGCCTGTACTCATTTTTTTTCACGTTTGCTGCACCGACATCACACCCAGTCACATATTTAGAAGATCTACGGCATTAAGATAATGAACCCTCGTCCAGAGATCAGAGATTTATTTCCCATTTAGTCTTTGTCAGTGGGGATTAAAATAAATCCATTGTTTGTTGAAATGATCAATCTCGTTATTTTGCACCCTAGCGCAGCTCCAGTGCGTTAAATGTAACAAATAGGGAATTTTCCTTTAATATGTAATTATGCGTAATAGTGAGAGAGCGAAATTAAACAAACGTCATATATTCTAACTAAAACAATTACGGTTCAACTAGCTTTTACCGCTAATGTATCAGTTAAAATCCGATAAAATTCTGGTGAGTAAAGTAGATATTGAACCAAATTATGCATAAAGTGCTACAATTAAAAATAGCTAATCAATATAACTTAACTAATATTCATTAACTCTCTGAATAAATCTATTTATGAAAAACGAATCAAAAGTAAAAGTGTGAATTTATATTTAAAAAACACTGAATTCACCCTTCACAGTCTAAATTAAAACACTTAATTCAGAGTCAAGGGTCTAGTAATATTATTAATTTTTAGGCCTTGAAGTGGTAATGTTAGGAAATAGTGAACTCATTTATTAGCTACTGACTAGGAATTATCCTCGTATTAGCACAGACTAAGGGAGTTTGAACGATTTGGAATACGATGACGAATACTTGGAATAGAAAATAATCTAGTCAAAATTATTAATATTAAATATATGATTAAAGCGTTTGCCAACATTCTAACTATGGGCATATCAGTTGCATGCTTTGCTTTCCTTTGATTTAAAAATTGCTTCTAGACATATTTCTCAGATTTCTAACGAACAAACATTTCTATTGTCACCTAAGGCATTTTTGTGTGTTTGATAAATACCTTTCTTACAATATTTTCTAAGCCTTTTGATAACGGTAGCTTATTTGCTAAAAGGTGGTGTATCATGACGCAATGTGTTGTGACATGTTTTTTGACACTTGGATCTGGTTGTCAATAAAATTCTACATATAATGCTATATTTGACAATATTCTAAAAATGTTGTGACAAATTTACGCTCTTCATGTCGATATGCTGCTAGAAACTTAGCCTGGTTATGTTAAATGCTGGTTGTCCCACTGTTTGATGCCGAAAGGATAAAAAGCTTAGGCGGGATCAATCTGATAATAAAGAAAATATTTCGGCTTGCCAAAAACTTAGATAATTTACTCTCTACCTAACATTTATAATACGCATGTCTTTCGATTTAGGTGTACTAAAATTATTTATGAGTATTGGTCACTGTGTATAGTAAGGGATTTTAAAAAATGATGTGGTGTCCTATTTAGAATTAGTATTGGTTATTTAACTATTAAGACTTAGTATTGGCTATTTGATTTAAGTAATTATTTCAGCGTTTACCGACCGATTTAGCTTTAAGATTATCTTAATTTAGAGCTTCGACAGGTATATTTCGAGTTTAAGCATCCAGGCATATGTGCACTGGGCATAATTTTAAATTGGAAGGGGGGGGTTCAACCGGAGTTGCTACTTCAGAGATTGGATTTAAGCGCCAGTTAAGGTTCGGGTTACAGGTTTAGGTCGTCTAGAAGTGACTGCGCCCGTATGTAGGATATTGTGTGTGGTGAAGTCTGCCATAGTGAGGCTCCGCTCGAGAATTTATATCAGAAAATTTGCTGACCGTTGCAAGTTAAAGCTCATTATCACTTGAATTATTTGTAATTTTGCCATATATGTTTTCATAACATTTTTCAAGTTCAAGTTCAACTTGGGACAGGGTGATAATTATTTAACAGTTTATACATTTTATCAGTTCACAATTTTAAATTTATCCCATATCAGTAAGCTTATTATCAGAATAATACTACAATATGCACAGTGACTAAATAAATATGTCATGTGGTTGGGATAAGTTTGGGAACCGGTAATATTCGTACTAATGATATTTTAATGATCAATACCTTCAGGAACTTTTCTAAATGACAACATAGATAATTGGCATATGTACTAGAAAGATAATTTATTATGAAGGTAAGTGGACACAGCTTAATAAATTTATATTTGAAATAGGAAAATTACAGGACTACGGACTTTCCATTTACGTCCCTTTTGATTCATTGTACCTCATTTGGCCTATGCTCCCTCCATAAGCATAATATTTACAATTCATCGAAAAGTATCATGCTATCAGTAACTGGTAATAACAGATACGTTAATGATTTTAAGTAATTTTCTATTACTCTTAAGTAATAAAATCAAAAGAAAATTAGGCCAGAAATGATATTTAAAAATATTCTGATTTATTTCTTTACCATCAAAATTGGTACGTACGATTTTCTCAGGCTGTTTGATAGGATCGATCGGGCTTTATGAACATTTTCACTAGCTTAGCACATAATCAATCAATAAATCGTACTGTATTCTGACTATCGTTCGAGGGAAACCTTCAAAGTTATAGGCATTTCACTCTCTACTTTTGGAATGTTCGAATGTTGCCAGGTGTACATGTTTCTCTAGCGATCCTCGAGCGATTTTGATGTGTTTGCGAACCAAGCTAACAAGAAACAATATAATTGATTGATACGCTACCATCAGTTTGATGTTAAACGACTGTCTTACGCTTTCGCTTGATGTTCGCAGGCAAGTGATTTGCCGGTTGCGTTGTGTTCCCTAAATTTGGCAACACCGCTCGGGTTGCTTCGCAGCTGTTCCAACAAGGACACAGGCTTGTGGGCTAATGGTGCATTCAGGCCTGAATCATTGCGCCGCGGATTTCTTGCGTTTAGCGTTTTTGATGTCCGGCGTTCCTGCCAGCAATACATAATATCATACAGCCTTAGGTACGTTTTATTGAATATTGAATATTTATTGAATATTGAAGATGTTATTAAATTTGGTGGGAGCCATCTTGATGTATTCTACGTGTGTAGCAGGACAATGTAAAGCGGGCCTATTGGTCGAATTGTTTTCTGATCCTTTAACATTGAATTAGGCATTCGAGGTGGATGATCTGGACTTGACCTCGCTCTCTTTCTTGATAAACCCTCCAAATAGGAAGTAGTGCGTAAGCCTGATTAAAAGTTCAAGAATTCCTAATTCGCCCTTACGGGGATAATCTTATTTCGGGCTAAAGAAGTGGCATAGTTACCCGGTTGGTGTAGTAAATTATTTGACTGTGGATTTGTTTTATTTTGCCTGAAGTCAAGATTTCTTTTGGTAATTGGCCACGTGCGGAGGAATCCTCAAGGGATACATGCAGTGGCGGCTCGTGGAGTTCAGTAATAGGTGGGCAGACGAAGTGGGGAATAGAATTTGTGAAAGGTGCAGAGAAGAGGGCCGCAGGCAAATTTTTGGGGGTGCCACGCCCCATATTTATCCAAAAGTCATTGAAATCGTTAAAAAATCACGTCTTCCTCGAGCTAACGCAGCGGATTTTAGTTTTTACCAAGCATTATTGACATATTTTCCATTGGGATATTCCCAAGTCAATTAAACGTAAAAAAAAGTTACTATAGTTTATTTCTGATTATTTTAATACAGCAGTCTTTGTTAACGGAAGAAAACTGCTCGTGTTAGCTGTTTATAAATTATAAAATGCCGTATTTCTTTGTTTAAAAGTAAAGACTATATAAATTATAAATTGAAAAATATTAGTACATTTTTGGTTTTCATATTTATATTTGTGAAGGGTGAAGTTTACCTACTACATCTGAATAGCTGCCACTGGTTATATTACGATATACATGCAAATTGCAGGAAAAAAGCAAAAGTATCTAGCGCTCTATGTTAATCAGCATATTTGCAATTTTCTTTTCCATTCGTGCTTGCAACCTTTACTAAACTGTAAATATACCGTTCAGCAGGAACCATGGTTGTTGCTCGACACTTGCACTAAAACTTGCCATTATCCGCTTAATTTTAATTCGCATACATTCAATAACCAATCACAAACTTAGGCACTGAAAAAATATCGTCAACGGACTCAATGCAATCCCACGGCAACAAACAAGCCGAGCAGCCGAATATGCCCGATGGGCTAGCCCGCAGAGCCGAGGTCCCATTTGAATTAAACGCCTTAGAAACATTTTCAAATTTTCATTCCTTAATTTATTGTTAAAAACAATATTTTTGGCTTTGCTTATTAAATCCGAGAACCTAGACATATTACAAAGAAATTATAGGCCGAAAGACAGCTTTTATTATGGTCAAATATGGAAAACAAACAATATTTATGTCATTATTTCTTAAGATGCTACCTCGAGCGCCTTGGATATGACATGGTTGGTGTACTTCAGACACACGCGCCACTCCTCCCTCTTTGTCTTTCTCATTAGAAATATCAATTGCGTTTGTCTTTCGGTGGGTCAGGTCGTTTGGGCTCGCCCCGCCGCCGCCGCACTGTATTCTTTAGCAGGCGGCACTGGATATAGACGATACGACTGGCCTAGGGAGATACGATTTATTTGGTATAATAGTCAGCGATTTGCGCTCCTGTTTTTCGGTGAGGTTTTAAATGATTAATAATATAATACTTATATAAGTTTTTGAATTATATTTGTTCTATATATAATACTGCAAACGAAAAAAAAATTTTTTTTCTTTTTTTCTTTTACATTTTACTGAATTTTTATAGGGTGGGCACTGCTCACCCTGACCACCCCGCCCACCCCGACGAGCCGCCACTGACCTAAATATAATACTACTTATTCGTCTAGATACCTGTATGATTGTCACATGACCATAGCCTTTTATCGAACTATTTCAAGGAAAATTGAGAGTAGTTCGGTAGTTTTATACGTAACTTAATTTTTTCGGACTGTTTGATAGGATCGATCGGGCTTTATAAACATTTTCACTGGCTCAGCACATAATCAATCAATAAATCGTACTGTATTCTGACCATCGTTCGAGTGTAACCTTCAAAGTTATAGGCATTTATAGCAATGCATTTCAAAACATTCAATAACTCTCTTACCTTCCCGAATCATCACCTTCTCGGTGATAATATACATAAAACAGTCTCATGGGTGATCAGAAATATTGGTTTCGGAATTTGTCGTTTATTTTCCTGGATTTGTTTCAATATTTACTAGGAAGAGCTAAAATTCAGTCAATGTTTATTGCTGATACAACCTTTAAATGTGACTGACAATAATTGTTGGTTTGCATATTGAGGGATACTCTTGGAATGTTGCCAGGTGTACATGTTTCTCTAGCGATCCTCGAGCGATTTTGAAGTGTTTGCGGACCAAGCCAACAAGAAACAACATAATTGATTGATACACTACCATCAGTTTGATGTTAAACGACTGTCTTTCGCTTTCGCTTGATGTACGCAGGCAAGTTGATTTGGTGGTTGCGTTGTATTCCCTAAAATTGGCAATACCGCTCGGGTTGCTTCGCAGCTGTTCCAACAAGGACGCAGGCTTGTGGGCTAAAGGTGCGTTTAGGCCTGAATCATTGCGCCGCTGATTCATGCGTTTAGCGTTTTTGATATCCGGCGTTTAAAATGGCCGCCGGCCCTTACGGGGATAATCTTATTTCGGGATAAAGAAGTATCATAGTTACCAGGTTGGTGTAGTAAATTATTTGACTGTAGATTGGATGGATTTTGCCTGGAGTCAAAATTTCTTTTGGTAACTGGCCACGTGCAGAGGATTTCGGAACAGAAACGCCGTTTCTTTCCTTAAAGGGTGCCTGTAGGAGAGAGCCTTGCTCCCATTCGTCATCACCATCAAAAACCTTACCTAGCTTAATTTTTATATGGAGCAAGTTTTTTTTTATTTGGAGCGAGTTTTTGCTTGGAGCGAGATTAAGTAGCTAACTAAGAAGCTACCAGCCAGCACGGTTGATTGTTTTTTTGGTACCGACTGCAGCCATTGAGGTAGGGGCATTACCTCAATTACCACTGAGAGTTTATGGGTCCCAAGGCGTCTAGAAGCATTCTACGTGCAGAAAGCTGGAGGTGATATCGGCGGATCAAAAGATAAATTTAGGTTACATCTTGTGATCTTTCTTCATAAAGTTATTGGCGTGTTATTAGTATTTTCCAGCGTCATATTAGATTGCGTGTTTTATTACTTTCTGCGTCGTGTTGATATTGATATCTTTGGAACTGTTTAGGTGGAAGCATAGCTTACCAATCCTAATCTAAATAACTGCTATATTTACTAGAGTGGGTCGATTAATGCCCATAGTTTTTTATATTGTATTTCTCTATTTCTACAATTTAATACTTATCGTGGTAAATGATAAACATTATCGTTCTGACTGATTAACTGTCTGATTATAATAATTTTACATAACAGTATTTCATAAACTGAATCGTTAAGGTTTATTTA
>MU184004.1:30084-95453 GCA_016904865.1 Pissodes strobi
GCCTAACAATTCGGTCGTTCTTTATCTATTCCACTTTCATTATAATTCAATTTATTTCAAATCACAGTCTGTATGTGGTAGTGGTCTAGTTCTATATTTATAAGCATATAGATTATTACTTGTTTCCATTAAGCTCTTTCACATTTTTTTTATTTTCAGAAAAACTGCGATATTAGGAAGAAAGAAGCATATTATGAGACAAAGAAGCAACTTGTCGAAGAAGTAGCGCAAATCATCATAATATTTTCAACGCATTAAGAATTGATGAGGAATTAAAATTTGTAATAGGCTACGAGCCAGACCGTGTCATACAAGTTAAGAGTACAAAACATCAGTGGTCTTTTTCTCAAATGACGAATGAAAAAAATATATTGGGTAGGACTTCAAATCGTGATTCAAGTAGACACAAGTTGCAAAAAGACATAATATATTGTCTTAATCATCAATCAAGCCATCGATTTTATATTAAATATCATAGAAATTCGAATGAAATAAAAAAAAATAAATTGGTGTATTATTTGCATTGATAGGATCATCTTCCGAACATTTTCAAGGGTAAAAAAGGCACAAAGTTTTATTTAGGAGAGCTGAGGAGTTTAAGCACGTAGATAAATTTGATTTGACAGATCTAAATTCATGATAATATCTTTTAAACCAGATACATTTAAAATGGCTTAGGTCAAGTAAACGAGCTCAATCACTTGGGCTACATCTATTTTATTCGAATGAAAAAACATTGTCAACGTGGTTAAACTATACATACAAAACCCACAAGTTTTCTCTACTACCAAATTTCTTGCTGATTGCACAATTTTCATAAAAAGGTACTATCAATATATAAATAAGTTGTGGCAGAGTTGCTAAGTGAAAAGTAAAGTATTGTATATTGGGACTTATGTGGCAGTCACTCAAGTAAAATTTTCAATCCATTTCAGTTTAATCGCTTTGTGGTCCCATCAAATTTTTTCTTAGGACGGGAAGGATATTAATCAACAAAGCTAATATAATCTCTTGCTCTCTGCTGCTAATTCAGCAAAAGAAATGGTCGGGATAAACAAATGCTTTTATTATTGCTTAAAACCATAAAGACGGGTGTGGTATCTTAATTAACCACTTTTAATGGACAGTATAATATAGGGTGGTGAGATAAATTGAAACATGTATTCGGTATTGATATAATTTAATAATGCAGGTGTAAATTGCATTTAAATATAATGGAGATAAATAAACAGTGTTTTCTATGTTAAATAGAAATTATATATGTACAATTCTTAGACTAAAACTTTCAATCATTCATCATTCGTTCATTTAAGTATAAAACTAATATTATAAAAGGTTTCTTAATTATTAACTAAAGACTAAAACAGTCTTGTTTATGCAATTTAAAACTGAAATATGTTTGTCCTTTCTGACTTTCAATGAACTGAACTTTTATGCTTTCAATCTAGCACCTTTCTTTCGTACAGAACACCTTAATCTCCAATGTTTTACTTCACTCTAATCAGCTAGGGATTCCACTTTGAATCCTTGAATTAACTTGTACAGTACATGGTCCACTTGAGTTATCAATTCGGTGCCGCCATTTTCTGTTCCATATTCCACAGCACAGGGGACGCTATATATCTTTCTGAATTCGAAGAATTGCTTAAACAAGCTCATAAGGAGGTCTTTGTCCCATGAGGTGCACGAAATATTCTCTAATATTTGTGCATACAAGAGAAATTGGACCAAAAAGGAATTTGACCTTTTGGCGCGAAGAAGCACTTGCTAGAGCTCGGTGAGGATACCGATCTAGCGACGTGGAGTGTTAGCAAAGCACTGCCTTGATCTTGATTAATTTCTTTCCTTCAGCTAGTCACCTAGCGGCAAAACCATATAATAAATGTGGGGATTGGCACTTTGCCGAATTCGTTTGTGATTAAAAGGGTAGAAAGGGTTTTCTTTCTTTATTTTTGACAGACTGATTGTTCACAATGCTGACAGAGACAAAAATACATTGAATTGAAAATGATTACAAACGTTAATGGAAAACGTGAATGTTGGCTCTATTGTAATCTGTTATATTGACAGCACTGCTGTACAGGTTCGAATTAACGGATCGTCCGTCTAGGGTTGGACTAAGGGGTTTTAAAGAACTTGGCATTTGCTGATTTAAATGTACAAATTGGGTTGTACCCGGGGTGAAATAAATCTATTTTGAGTTTAATTATGGCTCATTCATTCTACATACATACAGGGTGTTATCACCAAACTATACGGTGAAAAACGATAGTTTCTACACGTGTTGGGGTGTTTCCCCAACAAGAAATATAGAACATATTTTCTAGCTTATATGATTTTGATTTAACTATCACTCGTGAAAGAATAGCCATTCAAAGCTACTGTTGGGGAAACACCCCAACACGTTTTCCACCGTATAGTTTGGTGATAACACCCTGTATGTATGTAGAATGAAAGAGCCATAATTAATCTCAAAATCGATTTATTTCACCCCGGGTACAACCCAATTTGTGCATTTAAATTAGCAAATGCCAGTTATTCAAAACCCCTTACTTCAAACCTGGACGGACGATCCCTTAATACGAACCTGTACAACAGTACTGCCAGTATAATAGATTACAATTCAGCAACTCTTCACTCGTAAAGGAAAACGTTTGTAATCGTTTTCAATTCAATGTATTTTTGTCTCCGTCAGCATTGTGGACAATCAGTCTGTCAAATAAACAAAGAAAACAGTTTCTACCCTTTTAATCTCAAATGAATTCGGTATGTGTTACCGCCCACTTTTATTATGTGGTTTTGCCGCTAGGCGACTAGCTGAGGGAAAGAAATTATTCAAGGCAGTGCCATAGAGGAATATAAAAGTAAAGAGAGTATCCCTTCCCTTGTAAAATATTGGCACACCGTTTAATGACAATTGATAATAATGACGTATGATGTTTACTTATACGACACTAAGGGCGGCTTACTGGACTCATGCATATAATCTATGTTGACAAAACATGTTCCTGTTTTATCGACAGAAGAAAGGCGGCGGGCTATTCAAATGTTATTTTTATTTTAGTCGTATTCCATATAACTAGACAGTTTATGAATTTATCTGCAACAAACTATAACAGCGTTTTTCTTAATCGAGATTAAAGCAAAGAGAGAACCCTGTAAATACATTAGTTTATCACAGATAAATCCATAATGCGCCTGGTTGAATTAAATGCGATTATATAAGAATAGTTTAGGGTGTAAGAAAATACACACATTTTGCATTTTGTTACAAAGTTTATTAAAAAACATGCGATAGTAAGTGCAATCAAAATAACATTAAAAAACTTTTAACAGAACAAAATAGGTAAATAGTGTTGACGTATCACAATATATTTCTAATATTCAAAAACTAATTAACTCGAATGGAACCAAAAATAAAATGTAACAGTTTTTAAATATTTCAAGAACAAAATTCACAAAAAAATAGCTGCTTACCAACGGCTGCTACTCGCACCACCAATACCTCCATCCACCATCGCCCCAGAACAATTTTAAATTAAAATAATAAATTGATTAAACCAGCTTTCTTTAATCAACAACCGTCATACCGCCATTTGTGAATTCTCGACAGCTTACTTTTAGCACAGCTCTAGATAATTTATAGTAAGCTGTGCTTTTAGTTCTACTGACGCTAGCGCCTCCATGCGCGGCTGGAATTGCGCAGAGCAGTGGTCAAAGTCAAAACTCAATGCCAATTTTCCCATAAGAATAAAACACTCTCTTTATTTGTATATTCCTCTATGGGCAGTGCTCTGAAAACACTCCACGTTGCTTGATCGGTCTTGTCACCGCGCTCGAGCAAGTGGCTCTTCGCGCCTAAAGGTCAAATTCCTTTTTGGGCCAATTTCTCTTGTATGCACAAATATTAGAGAATATTTAGTGCACCTCAGTTATCTTTGTCCAAGGTTGGACAAAGACCTCTTTTTGGGATTTTTAAGCAATTCTTCGAAGTCAGAACGATATATAGCGTCCCCTTTGGAAGATGGAACATAAGATGGCGGACTGACATTCCTGGTCAAATTTCTGTAAGCAAGGTGAAAGCTGGATTTATGGTTTCCGTAAACACAAAAATTAAGTGTGGAAAATATCTAAGTAAAATCTCTCCCCGTTGAAGTCAGGTAAAGCAGTCATAGTGTAAAGGTAGGCTGTGTGAAAGTTGCTAAGTTGGAGAACAAAAAGTAGTAAAATAAGAAAGATAAAACACTCATTTTAAATCAAACAATCAAGACTTTTTAGTAGATATTTCTAATTAAGAAACCTTTTGTAACATTAGTTGTATGCTTGGATGAATGATTGGAAATTTTAATCTAAGAATTCTACATATATAATTTCTCTTTAACATAGAAAACACTGTTTATTTATCTCCATTATATTTAAATGCAATTTACACCTGCATTATTAAATTACATCAAACCGAATACATGTTTCAATTTATCTCACCACCCTATATTATACAGTCCATTAAAAGTGATTAATTAAGATAGCACACCCGTCTTTATGGTATTAAACAATAATAAAAGCACTTGTTTATTCCGACCAGCTACAATAAATTCTAAATTCGCATTGTACCGTCATTTCCAACATTAAAAAATAAATATAAATTTTATAATATCCTACATAAGCGTATATATATCATTCTTATCAAAATCCGATTAAAACTAAAACCTCACGAACTCCTGAAAATTAAAATCATCTAAAGGCATCTAAGCCCTCATCAGTCAATGTCAAGCCTTTAAACACATGCAAAGCTTTAAATCAACAAAATATTAATTTGGCTTTTACCCTTGTCATTATGAATATTTTGAGTAATATTTCTAACCTTATTCCGTACTATAAGCTAATTAGCGAGCAAAATTATTCCGGAGTGGAATGCTGAAAAATGATGATGACATAAAACTTTAACCGGATATGCGTAACATTACCGAACCACTTTTGATCTCTGAAAGGGATTAAGTTTCATATTTTTGTTGCTCCTTTTATTACTTGCCTTCGCGCATTAAAGATTGAAAAACATCTGCGAAGGTGATGCTTATTTTCATAAAACATGCTAATGCGTTTATTTAGTATCACTGTGTATATTTGTGTAAATAATTTGTACATCTTTATAATTCGTTAAAACTTGGAGAAGTAATTCGTTCCCTTTTCATCCACTAACCGAAAATATTCTATCAAAAGTCAAAGTAACCTCGGGAAGATATCCTTTGTACAACATATTCTACCAGAATAATACGAACCGATTAAATTCATATTTGCAGTTCTTTTCTACCATACATTGAAATATAGTAACGATAAAAAATAATCACATTTAATTGTCAATTAAAGCTAAATTTGATATCTCGTTTTGCTAATGAAAATTTAATCACCATTCTGCTATTTAAATTTTAGATTAAATTCAGTCCATCATTCTGCAAGAATGAATAAAAAATTTTTCGAAATGAGAGGCGTTTAAATATTGGTTAAATCAAATCAAAATAATGCACCGTTAAAAATGATATTGTCATAATATTAATCATAGCAAATAGTATATTAATATTTCTCCAACTAATTTCCAGTAAAATTCAATAATTTGCAGCCATATCGCATATCGAGGAAAAGAACTCAAATAAACAAAATAATATAATTTTAAGGGGGTTTCATAATATTGAGCTATCATTTTTGTCTCGAAAACATGTTAGTGTGAACTCGCTTTAGATTTTACTTATATAGCCTAATTTTTTTTATGAAATATGTGCCTGGTATGGATCTAGTGGATTCTACATTTGTAAACGAATTTTTGCGGTACTATATGATCAATTAGGAATGTGTGCCCCGAACTGCTATGTTATCGATCTGCGGTTTAAAATTATTTGTTTTTGGAACCGCTTCCTCAAAGTTAAAATGAAGAATACATTCAGTATGGAGCATGCTTGCCAGTTGTCATGGCGCAATGTAATAAAATAAGAAAATTTGAGTGAAATGCTTAAACTGTGGATGAAACATCCAGTGAGTTTGGGTGTTGCCGTTTGCAAAATTTATTTTTATATATATTCAGCGTATTTGTTTTGAATTTACCAATAATGCATCTTTTTTTCCCTAGGCCTGTCCGACATACGTCCCCATAGAGCACTGCAGCCTCTACAGGCTTATTGTGCTGAGCCTGTGTGGTTTTATGATAGCCACTCCAGTATTTTTGTGTCCTGTACGAGGCCGTACAGGTATTTTACTGAGTGTTTGATTAGTATCTCTGGGTCTATATTTGGTTGCCCAAAGATGCTAAGTCTCCTGTGGTCCAGTGCCTCGCAGTTGATCAGGATGTGTCTGGCGGTTTCCGGTTCCTTATTGCATAGTCTGCAGTTAAGGTCTCCGATATACAGACCCATCCTGTTCAGGTGTACCTTTAGGGGTGCATGACCGGTCAAAAGACCGGTTATGATTCGTAACCGATCTCTGCTCATGAGTAGCAGTTTTTCGGTTCTTTTTTTGCATGGTAGGCCAATAAATTCCTTTCCATGGTTTTGCCTGGGGATTTCTGCCTAGTGACGTCGATGTTCTTTGCGAACCCAGTCTTTGATGTGGCTCCGGGTCATACTTTTTGGTATTCCCAGAGCCGGTTCTGGGCCGATTAGGTTTGTTCTGATCCTGGTGAGTTCATCAGCTTTTCCATTACCTTCGATCCCTCAAGACATTCCCACACCAGTCTTGATGACACTTCTTGGCTCAGTAGAGCTCTTAGTGCCGCTTGACTGTACGACAATATTAGGATCCGCCTAATATTCTCCTATTATTCTCTATGGCGTACTGAAGTATGGCGTATACCTCTGCTTGGAAAACAGAAGCATACATAATACATACCCAGTGCATAGTGTTTGCTCTGACTTTGACTAGCAGAGTAGACTCCTGATCCAGTACCAGTTACAGCTTTTGACCCGTCTGTGAACCAGGTTTGGTCCTGCCTTCTGATAGCTGTTGGTCCATTTTCCCATTCGGTTCTACTTGGAAAGTTCATCTCGAATGATCTGTTAAAACAGTATCGCTTTTGCATGTGGTCCGTTTTCATGTTTAAAACATCTCCCCCCCCCCACAAGATCAGCGATTGCCATGTATCCCGTCCTTCTAGTAACGGTAATTGTTTGCTGCAGTCTATGTGCCCCCAGCCTGGCCTCCCTTCTTATCACAAAGTGTAGAGGCGGGAGATCCAGGAGGGTCTCCATGGCCGCAGTTGGAGTGGTCCGCATTGCCCCCATCATTCCTAGACAGGCAAGTCTTTGTACCTTGCCCAGTTGTGAAATCGCGCTTTTCTGTGGGGTGTCTTGGGCCACCACACCAGAGAGGCGTATGTTAGGATAGGTTTTACCACCATTTTGTATGTCCAATACATCATGTCTGGTCTTAATCCCCATTGTTTCCCGTGTAAGCGTCTGGTAATCATGAGTGACGCCACCGCTTTTTTGGTGATATTTTCCAATGTTACCCCTAGATACTTTACCTCGTTCGAGATCTTTATGTTTTGTCCTCTCAGGCTAAGTGGTCCTAGATCCCCCACCCCCATAATGCATCTTACTATGGCCCCATTTCATTTGTAAGAAACAATGAAACATTTTTAATACTTACCAAATTATAGAACTCTTTTTTGTTACACTTTTCACAATACTTCCACTGGCTTTGAGCTACTTCTACTTTTCCCGAAATAAATGTTCGGTATTTTTAGTCTTTCGTAGCAGTTTTTATTTAAAAATTTATCGCTTCTATCATTCTCAATTAATAAATTTCGTTTGATCATTCGGTTCTATCAAAGTTCCGATCCAATCAAGCTAAAGCTTGGATTTTGCCGAGAAGTTGGGAATAGAAAGAGTTTCTTAGTTAACGGCAAAGTTTCGTTTCAACCAAAAAGAAAAATTCAAAACTGTTACCCAACTTTCAGTAACTGGTTCGGAAGTAACCTGCTATATCAGATCTATACTTCGATTATTATTTCGGTTCCTTCAAAAAGAAAACAGGAAATTAACTGCAAATATTTTAATTATTGTGCGCATATCTACAGATCAATGAGAAAGTTTGACCAAAGTGTGTGTGAATATATTAGAGTAGATATTGAGTTTTAAATATGATAAATCTTTTAAAATCTTGTGTTTACAATGCGGCGAAATTTTTCTGTATATGTAAGTCAGCTCGAAATATTTCAACAGATCTATACATACATAGTTAAGTGCCTAAAATCTAACCTGCTGCACCAGTGCCTATATGGATGACAACTTGTGATTTTTTAAGTATCTAAAGTGATCTAATATCTAAGTGAGAATCCAGTTAAAATCAGCCTGTCATTAAAACTGTTGAGCCACTAAAAATAATTATCCAATTTCAAACCTGAATAACACAGCACAATCATTAAAAAATTGATTATCAGTAACCAAAATTCATAAGTAACTAGGTATATCCCAAACGAAAAGACATGCGCATTATGATTAGGAGCTAGAGTATAAGTTCACTATTTTTCACAATTGGCTGTGGTAATTTACTTTAAGACAGGGCCGCAATAAGTTAATTTATAACGCCAAGAATAAAATCATTGCCTTTATATATAAACCCACATTAACCAACCCTACCCCAAACTAACCAATATAAAGACAATGGATTAATGTCAAATCTTTTGAGATTGACGAATCTTAACAGAGGAGATATAATACAAAGGGTAATTTATTGAAAAAAGGCATAGACATAAAATCTAGTTTTAAAAATAGATGACATTGTAAGCCGGAAGCATATTTACACATCCTAACATACGACGGCACCAGGGTGCTGAGATCGGTTAGGTTTTGTAAGCGTTTGTTGCGCTACAAAAGCTCACTGATTTGAGCACCTAATCGCGCCATTTCTTCACGATGCAATCAATTTGCGGCAAGAGCCCTCGTGGTCGAGAAGTCTAGATGGTTAGGTCTCATTTCGGCGGCTATCGGCAGCCTGGATTCAAACCCCGTTGCTTTTTTTTATTTTTTAGGTCAGGTTTCTAAACAGTTTTTTTTCTTGATTTTGGGTATGTCTTGAGTTAGTTTGGGTTAGCACATGGTTAGTTTCCTTTTCTTGAGCACCCGTAGCGAGCGAAGCGATTGGAGGGCCATGCGAAAAGTGAAATATTATATAACAGCGTATTCTAGGTGCCCAAATCAGTGAGCTTTTGTAGCGCTACAAACGCTTACAAAACCTAACCGATTTCAGCACCCTGGTGCCATTGTATGTGAGGATGTGTAAATATGCAAGCCGGAATAAGGAACAAATTGATGCTCTCAAAACGGATAGCCTTGCATTTGCTACAATTAGGTATAGGGTATAGGTTAGTAAGCTTAAAAATGTCAAATCGTTGATTTTGGTCTGGATCGACATTTCCTGTATAATTAGTAATAAGTAAAAGTGTTGTAAGAGATAACCGTATTGAAATAATACATGACAAACAAGTTGCTTTATTAACACAAGGACTACTAATACGTAAACGTTGTTTTCAATGGAAGCAACTCCATCTTAGGAATAGCCCATTTCTAGTAAACAGCCAAGTTTAATAAACTATGCTTTTGTTGATAAGACGACAAAGCATCACAAACAAGAAAATATAGGATTATATTAACATTGTTAATATAACTTTTAAAACAATTTTTCTTTTGGTTCATGTATAACTATCAGTTGAAGAACCCACTGTAGTCTCCACTAACAGACTGTCACAGATAAAGAGGGAGTCAAACCACACGATGACTAAAAACTGCATGGGAGACTACAAAATGAAATGCAATGGTTGGATCTAGGCCAGAACAAGCCCACTGACAAAATATATAATAAATTATAGTAAGGTATTGTTAAGTGCGATGTCTTCTCGAATTGAGGTATTTTTTCTCTCTTCTAAAGCATAGGAGCCTGGATAAAACGTTGGGGATCAACGTTATCAGGGAGGGGGAATTTTTGAGCTGCTAAAATGCATAAACCTACTAGGTAAATATCACCCTGCCCTAAGTTTGAACTTGAACTTGAAAAATGTTATACAAACATTCACCGTAAATTATAAACAACCAGAGCAATCAACGGGAGCGATTTTAATCCTTAGCGTTGCAGCCATCAGTATTTTGTAAAATATAAATACGCAGAAAAACGCCAAATTCATCAAACCTTTGGGTCTCTCTTAACTCCGCTCGACTAGTTGAGTGTATGCATACAGGTGCGTACTTTGCTAGATGTTCTATCCCGCAACCTAAATACTTGAGAGCACCTGTACATAGGTACAAGGTGATCAGATCCCTACTCATCCTGGATGTAAATGTACATAGGTACACGACAACCGGCATAATTTAAAAAGTATTGAGAGCCGAATCTACGAGTTAAGTATCAAAATTTCCAGTAAGGGGATTTTTAAAAGAAGTGCAAGTGTTAGTAATCTGTGTCAAACTTAAATTAAACAACTCCGTCATTGAGAGAAACTAAAAGACTTACCATATAAATATTAAAACAAGTACATAAATAAAAGACAACCCAGCTCGCATATACTTTATTAATAAAACAGTGATGTCCTTTAAACTAAGCCTACCTAGTGCAAACTGATTTAATTCATCTATAAACAAAACTCGAATCTATTATTGTAACCGTTTTTAAGTTTGTTTGTAAATAAACTTGTTATTGTTTTTATCAACGTGTCTCATTTATCATCTGTTCTCATTTCACGTAGAGCGATTGCGAATCTAAGCTATTCTCCTGTATGCTAAGCAAGGCATGGCGTCACGGATAAAAATCCAATTCGTGACATTTTGTATAGATATTACAGATAATAAAGCTATGGAACAACCAACATCCGACATGGCCAGGCTAAGTTTCTAGCCTGATACCGACACGACAAACATAAAGTCGTAACAATGCGTTCTAAATTACGTTTGGAAGAAATTAAATGGTTCAGAGTAATTTCGTCGACCAAAAGTTAAATGCTGATTTGTATACCATTAGTATAATCAAACTTTAGTTTCTATGATCAGAAGCCCGCACTTCATCAAATTAAAAAACGGGAAAAGCAAGAGTGAATAGTGTCTAGGACTGCTACTAAATAGTGTTCACTGGGAAGTCATCGGTTTTCCTTATAAATTTCAAAGAAAGGTGCATTATTCGAGGTTATTGCTTGTTATCACATATCGAGATAATGGCATTGACTCGCAAAATGCTTTAAAAAAAAAACTCGGGGAGACCTAGATGGAGCTTTGTTTGGAATAATCCTAAGAGACACAAGCGGAAATCTGTAAAAACGCAAGGGTCGTATGTATTAAATGCAGTCGCATAGCTGAATAGAGCTTGCCACATTGCAAGAAAGGCTCTAAATGGCTAAACAAAGTGGTAGCCTGGCTCCCAAGATTGTCCAAGAGAAGCTTGGTAATATCACTCTAGAAACGACTACCAGACTATTTACATAAGGCTGCTAGGAGCAATAATTGGATCCACATTGCTACTGATAGAGAAACATGGAAATTTCTGAAGAGGCCTATATACAGGAAGAGATGATTTTAGGCTATGAAACAAGAAGAAGTATAATCAATGAAGAAGAGTCCAAAATTAGGCACTTCAAATTGCACTAAAGGCCTATTAATCAGATTGTAAAGCTGATTTTAAATGTAGTTCTGCTTTCTAAATGAGCGATGCGATTGATAACCGTTTTATAAACCATTGCTACATGTCTTTAGCTCGACTGTTTTGAAACTTTCAAATGAAATTTAATGGAAAATAAAACATACACATTTTCACCACCTGTCAAAAGTATTATACTCTAACAACCAACTTAAACATTTAAATTCAAGAAATCCTACTTATGACATTGGTGGCATAATTAATCGGATAAAAAGTTCCAAGGTAGAAGTTCAGAAGGTGGTTTAGATTGTCTAAAAGCATTGTTGCTTTTTTAGGCTTACTTATAACATTGTATTACCAGCAATTCTTGTAAAGATGAGTAATTCCCACTCAATGCCAAACTGTGTCAAGATATTTTATTTAATAAAAGTATTTTGTTAAAAAAGCTTTGTTATTTACTTTAAACATCTAAACCAGCCAATGAGATTTATGTAAATTGGGCTGTGGTATTTTGTTTCACCATTATGAACTAAAGACGAGCAGCGAAATATATTTTTTCTATGACCGTGCGTTTTTGCACACTTTCCTTTACCAATTTTACTTTCGAAAGTGTCCCTTTCCCGCACTAAATATGTAAAAACATGCTAATTTCAACATTAATATATATTTTATTAAATTTACCTCTAAAATTATTATTATTCTTACTAATTTTTAATTTACTTTGTTTTTATTTTAATATACGGTGATTAATATATTATGTTCCTCACTCATGCCGAAAGTTCCATTCACGCACTAGACTACTTGCCCGAATCACTTTCAGCACTTGTTCGGAAAATAACTAAATTATTCCTCATTTTTATCGTGCTGTAGTCAGCCATCGATAATAGTTTGAAAACATAAGAATATTATGCAAATTAGTTGAAGATAATATAAATAAAATTCAAATAATATATACATTTTTGACTCAAATTTTTATTCATTTGGAATTAGGCGAAGCACGCATATTTTGCATAATTTACAATGCTATGATACACCACCTTTTATAAAATTCGTTTATCTCATTTTCCGGTAGTTGTTTGAGTTTTTGTTCGCCATATTGCAGCTCCGTACGTAACTATTAGTGTGATGACTGACGTGGTCTCAGATTCCTGATTTTTCTTAACGAGCTTCTGTATCTCATAATATCTTATGGCTTTTCCAAGGATCTTAACTAAGTTTATCTATTCACATAGGTTATCTAAGTCCCCTATACTTATTTATTTGTCGTACGGCAGTATTGTCTAGCTTTAAATAACCGGTAAACACTTTGAAATTCCGTTTGCGTCCCAACATCAACAAACAATCAACTTATTTTCTTAGAAATTCAGCTTAAACCCAGCAAAGCTTAAACAATACTAGAATAACTCATTTATTTCACCTTTGTATGCCAGCAATACAATCTACTAACAAAGTATTTCACGCCCTTTGAGATAAAGTCGGAAAGTGTGGAACAATTTAAACGGGTTCCATTAACATCCGTCCTTTGCGGCAAAATGAAAGAAGGTCATTAGGAAAGTTTAAGGAGGGGAGAAAACACAAACTACAAGAAAATACATCATTTTCTCGTGTATATTTGTTAAAAACTAAGTCGCAACGTTCTTAATTTCGATTCAGTTTGCTGTATTAGAAAACTGTGTTATAGATAAACCACTCTGCTTTTGTTGCCTTGTTTTTTTTTTGTCCGCTTTCCTAGAGAGAGTCGAAACTAGAGTCATAAAATGTGTTAAACTATTACATTAAAAATTTGTAACTAAAATACATAATTTGTTAAGTTTTAGTGGAGTATTTTGATTAGTGATTGGCATCGATAGAATGTGCACGAATAATTGCTAATAAGAGATACTAGAAGTAAATTTAAACACCTTGCCAGGTAGACAAATAATAAATTTTTGTTTACTTATGTAATATTCTTAAATAACCTCTAGAGTATAGTTACCACCCCAGAAACGATGACCAGATGATTTCCAGAGATTTTTAATTTGATCCAGACTTCTACTGATAAATAGACATGGAAATTTTGGAAGGAGATGATTTCAGACTGTGGAACAAGAAGAAAGAGTATTATCAATGAAGAAACAGCCAAACTTAGGCATTTCAAATTACACGAAAGGTAAACGAAAATTCATTATGAGCAAAACTGCGAAGAGTGCAATCTGCCCTCTAAATGGGCGATGCGATTGGAAAACTTTATATAAACCATTGCTACATGTCTTTAGCTTGAGTGTTTTGAAACTTTCAAAAGAATTTTAATTTTCAACATCTATCAAAAGTTTGACACTCTATCACACCAACTGAAAAGATTTTTCCGCTCAATTAATAGAAAGATTTAAATTCAAGTGGTAGCATATAAAATCGAATAAAAAGTGCCAAGGGAGAAGTTCAGAAAGTGTTTTAGAATATCTAAAAGCATCGTTTCTTTTTAGGGTTACTTATAATAGCATTTCTTGTACAGATGAGCAATACCCACTCAATGTCAAACTATGTCAAGATATTTTATTTAATAAAAGGGTTTTGTTAAAAAAGCTTTGTTATTTACCTTAAACTTCTAAATCGGCCAATGAGCTTTTTATAAATTTGACTGTGATATTTTGTTTCACGATTATGAACTAGAGACGTGTAGCAAAATATGTTTTTTCTCTGACCGTGCGTTTTTGCCCACTTCCTTTTATCAATTTTAGTTTTGAAAGTGTCACTTTCCCGCACTAAATATGTAAAAGCATGCTAATTTTAACCTTAATATACATTTTAATAAATTTACCTCCAAAATTATTAATTATCTTACTAATTTTTAATTTACTTTATTTTTATTGTGATATAAGGTCGTTGATAAATTATGTTCCTCACTCATGCCGAGTGCCATTCCCGCACTCGACTACTTGCCCGAATCACTTTCAGCACTTGTTCCATAAATAACTAACTATTCCTCATTTTTATCGTGCCGTAGTCAGCCATCGATCATAGATTTAAAACATAAGGATACTATTCAAATTAGTTGATGATAATATAAATAAAATTCAAATATATACATTTCTGGCTGCAATTTTTATTTATTTGGAATTGGACGAAGCACGCGTATTTTGCATAATTTACTAGGCTATGATACACCACCTTTTATAAAATTTATATCTCTTATTTTCCCATAGTTTTCTGAGTTTTTGTTCGCCATATTGCAGCTCCGTACGTAACTATTAGTCTGATGACTGTGACATGGTCTCAGACTCCATGTTTTTCTTAACAAGTATCTGTACCCCATAAGACTTTATGGCTTTTTCAAGGATCTTTCTAACTTGATGCGTCCATGTAAACTCAGCATTTAGGTTTAACTGATTTTATCTGTTCACCCAAGATACAATATTTATCATTTATCACGATAAATATTAAATTGTAAGAATAGAGGAATATAATATGAAAAAACTATGGGCATTAATCGATCTACACTAGTAAATATAACAGTTATCTAGATTAGCATTTGTAAGCCATGCTTATTCCTAAACAGTTCCAAAGATATCTATATCAATACGACGCAGAAAGAAATAAAACACGCAATCTAATACGACGCGACGTTGAAAAAAAAAACAAAACCTTGCTCTAAATAAAAAACTTGCTACATATAAAATAGCTCCATATAAAAACTTCCTCCTTATAAAAGCCCTAGCTACGTAAGGTTTTTGATAGTGATGACGAATGGGAGCCAGGCTCTCTCTTACAGGTACCCCTTGGGGAACCAGCACTTAGCCAGTTACCAAAAGAATTCATGACATCAGGCAAAAACCAACCAATAGTAATTCATTCCACCAAAGTTGTAACTCTGCCAAGCCCGAAATAAAATTATGACCGCCTCCAGCCCGAAATAAAATTATCACCGTAAGGGCGAATTAGAAATTCTTAAAAATTTATCAGGCTTACGCACTACCTCCTCTTTGGAGGGTATACCAAGAATGTGAACGAGGTCAAGTCAAGATTGTCCACTAGAACGCCAAGTTCAATGTTACGGGCCAGAAAAAATTCGACCAATAGGCCAACTTTACATTATTGTCCTGCGACACACGTGAAATACAACAAGATGGTTGTTGGCCTGGCTCCCAAATTTAATAACATCTTCAAGATGCAATAAAACGTACCTAAGGCTGTATGATATTATGCATTGCTGGCAGGACAAAAAACCGACGATAAGACCATTATCCACAATGACCAAACAGACAGAAGTCACTTCATTCCGGCCGGCGGCCATTTTAAACTCCTGGCATCAAAACCGCTAAACGCATACATCCGCGGCGCAATAATTCAGCTCTAAACGCACTTTTAGCCAAGAGCCTGCGTCTCTGCTGGAACTGCTGCGAAGCAACCCGAGCGGTGTTGCCAACTTTAGGGAACACAACGCAACCACCAAATCATCTTGCCTGTGTACATCAAGCGAAAGCTCAGTTAAGTCGTTTAATATCAAACTGATACACATCAATCAATTATGTTTTTCCTTGTTGGCTTGGTCCGCAAATACATCAAAATCGCACGAGGATCGCTAGAGAAACGTACATCTGGCAACATTCCAAGAGTATCCCTTTCATTTATTATACCCCTCAATAGGCAACCAACAATTATTATCAGTGATCAGACGTTTGAAGGTTATATCAGAAATAAACATTGATTGAATTTTTTCTTTTCCTATTAAATATTAAAACAAATCGCGGAAAATAACCAGCAAATTCCGACACCAATATTTCTGACATCTATGAGACTATTTTAATGTATATTATCACCGGGGAGGTGATGATTCGGGAAGGTAAGAGAATTATTGAATGTTTTGAAATGCACTGCTATAAATACCTATAACTGTGGATGCTTTCTCGATAGCAATGGCCAGAATACAGAACGATTTATTGATTGATTATGTGCCAAGCCAGTGGAAATGTTCATAAAGCTCGATCGATACTATCAAGCAGCCCGACAAAATCAAGTTCGTAGTCGTATGCGTGACTACCGAACTCTCAATTTTCCCCCTAACAGCTCGATAAAAGGCTAAGGTCATACGACAACCATGCAGGTATCTAAACGAGTAAGTAGAATGATATTAGCTTGACGGGCAAGCATAATAATGTAGGCTTAAAGGTGAAATAACTAACTTTATTTGACCTCTATCTTTTACAATCATGTTTTCATGCTAAATTGGCATGTAACAATGAGTAATTCCCACTCAATGCCAAACTGTGCCAAGATATTTTATTTAATAAAATGGTTTTGTTAAAAAAAGCTCTGTTATTTACTTTAAACATCTAAACCAGCCAGTGAGGTTTCTATAAATTGAGCTGTGACATTTTGTTTCACGATTATGAACTAGAGATGCGCAGCGAGATGTGTTTTTTAGAATCGTGCGTTTTTGCCTATTTTCCCGTTCCAATTTACGTTCTGAAAGTGCTACTTTCCCGCACTAAATATATAAAAACATGCTAATTTTTACCTTGATACATATTTTATTAATTTTACCTCCAATATTATTACTATTCTTACTAATTTTTAATTAACTTTAATTTTATGTTAATATACAGTCGTAGACAAAGTATGCCCTCACTCATGCCTAGAGTTTCTTTCCCGGACTGGACTATTTAGTTGAACGACGCCGCGTGCGGGAAAAATCACTTTCCGCACTTCTTCGGAAAATAACTATTTCTATTTTTATTGAAATACTTTCATTATCAGCCATTAATAAAAAAAATCATTTTGGCTTTGCTCGTAGTTTGAAAACTACGCAATTTAGTTGAAAATATCATAATTAAAAGTCAAATATATACATTTCCGGCTCTAGTTTTGTTTATTTTTGATTAGATGAAGCACGCATTTTGCATAATTTTCTAGGTTATGATACACCACCTTTTAAAAAAGGTAGAATCAGTGAGTAATTTTTCTAAGTTTGATGAGTGGTCTCAGAATCCAGGTTTTTCTTAATAAGCTCCTGTATCTCATAAGACCTTGTAGTTTTTCCAAGGATCTTTATTGTTTGCTGCTTCCATGTTAACTCAGCATCTACGGTTAACTGATTTTATCTGTTCACCCATCTGTTGTTTAAGTTTCCTGTATTATTTATTTGACGAACGGCAGTATTGCCTAGCTTTAAATAACCGGTAAACACCTTGAAACTCCGTTTGCGTCCCAACATCAACAAACAATTAACTTATTTTCTTAGAAATTCAGCTCAAACCCAGCAAAGCTTAAACAATACTAGAATAACTCATTTATTTCACCTTTGTATGCCAGCAATACAATCTACTAACAAAGTATTTCACGCCCTTTGAGATAAAGTCGGAAAGTGTGGAACAATTTAAACGGTTTCCATTAAGATTCGTCCTTTGCGGCAAAATGAAAGAAGGTCATTAGGAAAGTTTGAGGAGGGGAGAAAACACGAACTACAAGAAAACACATCATTTTCTCGTGTAATTTTGTTAAAAACTAAGTTGCAACGTTCTTAATTTTGATTCAGTTTGCTGTATTAGAAAACTGTGTTACAGATAAACCACTTTGCTTTTGTTGAACCGTTTTTTGTCCGCTCCCCTATAGAATTTCGAAACCAGAGCCATAAAATTCGTTAAATTAATAAATTAAAATTGTGTAACTAAAATATGTAATTAAATTTTTTAAAACTTTGAAGTAGGTAGCATTTTACTATGCGTGCGTTAAACGCTGACGGTGCAATTTGTTTTTACTGCCAAAAGACATACTGCACAACCCTACTTTCCCTTGAGAAGCTCAAAATGGCGCCCAGCCGCCATATTGATATGTCAATGATCTGACAATACATTCATAAAATATTAATTGTTGCAACCCATTGGTAGTTTAAAAACATCGCCATCTATCATCAGGAATCGAAACTCACAGCAATTACTATTATCTCATACATCAAAATAACCTGAAGAACACACAAAGGTATAGTGAAAAGGAAAAGTATAAGCAATTATTGGAATTTCAAGCCTCATAACAACCAAAGAGTAATAATTTAAGAACTTAATCGAGCTGTATTATACGATATTATATATATTTGATAGATTCAAGGAATTCCATGGACATTCCCATGTGAATCAAATTGGAACATTTATAAAATTTTTAAATTACTTATTTAGTTGAGATGCGAGAAATGATACTAACATTTTGGTTTGGATTTAATCATTACGAATCCATATTTAACAAAATTAAGTTGCATAAAAAATTACAACTACCGCATTAAATTATTTTCCCATCAGTTTTAGTCTTTATTAAACTTAAAAGCAAAGTCTTTACAGGACGCTCATGGAACCATGACATGTATTTTGGTCGCAAACAGTTAGTTTCATCGATAACAAACCCGAGTTAATACTCGAAAAAAAAAACACATTAGGGGATTACAAAATTCAAATATGAACAGCCTCAATATGTGTGTACAGTTTTAGCATAAGGGCCAATTCCTATATGGAGCATGAAATATGCATCATTAGCAAATATGGTGCGTTTTAGTAAAAAACTCTTAGAGCATCTTAATCTGCTGGTGCAACTGATTTTAATAACATTGCCTACATGGAATAAATCTTAAATCGCATCTCTCAAAGCAGCCTAATATCTTATTCCAATCCCTGTGGATTTTCAGCTATTCCTTCCTGTTCAGGTCAAGAGGATTAACGCTGATGTAGCGTGCCTGAATCGATTTGTATATGTTCCATTGAGACCCCTGTTCTCGATTTTCATTCGAAAAGCGGATAATCCTCTTATTTTCCCTGCTTACATATTTGCTTGTTATATTTTGCATCAGAAAACATAAATCATGCATTCGTAAAAAATTTATCCTAAAAAGAAATTCAAAGCGAACGCATCATTTAGGAACAAAACAAAAAATAAATGGTATATATCCAGTATATTTATACTTAGCATCAATATATTACATAGAAGATGATATTTTATTGTGATTTTTTTATATATTTGGATATTTTTCTATCTAAAATGATTGGACAGGGGTGAATCTATTTTCCACCTCATGCTTGGGCTGTAATGAAATAAATAAAAATCATTCTACAGGATGTCACTATACAACGCACTATTTGAGCAATACTTGATATATGTCACACGTAAATAAGCCTTTTCCATCAATATTTGCAGCAATTGCCCAAGATTCAATCTAATAAATCCTGCTTAATTTTGATCTTGAAGAAAATAGGCACACAATTAGTTTTCCCATTATTTAAATAACTCGTGTATCCTGGTTAACTCATGATCAACGTCACTCACTGGCGTTTAATTCGCGGAAGTCGCAGTCGACAAGGCTACCCAAATTTAGTATGCGTTTTCCTGGCAACCTGTTTCCACGAGCAATGACGACATCTGAAATGTAAACAACCCTCGCATCATGACACCGGTTGATATGTTCAAAACCATACATGAGATATCTAACATTAATCAACGACATGTGGTCCTAAAAACGAATATTAATAAATCTCAGTTGGGTAATACCGTAGTACGTAATGCGTCACTCGAACTGGTAGGCAAGTAGCGCCAACAACTGCAACACGTTTTTCCTATTGAAATTAAAAGTAAAAATTCTATTTAAAAACAACCCTAGCACCGGAGAGTCGTGTATGCAAATGCCCGGGCCCGGCAGTGGGGTCGTAGAGCGCCACCAGTTTTTCCCAACTAAACTGAAAAAGCTCCGCTGGTGTTGTACGGGGTTGCTAGGCAAGCTTATCAAACGTAGAAACTCAATCCCTAACCTAATAAAGAAAACATAATCTAAATTTAAGGAACAATATATTTGCTACTAAGTTCTTTTTTTAAAACACAGCAACAATCCTACAGTAAAATTTGCAATTTTAAAGACAAAGGAATGTCTAATGACTATTAAAGAAATTGATAAATAGAGTACAATATGGAGATTGTACGGAGACCAATTCTGTTGTTAACAATCGGTACTGTATGCCTTACAACTAAATGCACTAAATACTGCAGTCCGAATTGATCACGTTGATTTTACCTAAGCTAATTACATATATCTATGCATGCGCTGGTTGCTGCACCAATTATACAGGTAGCAATAATAATAGGTAATGTTAATTGGCCACAATAATTAAATCAATGGATCCAATAAAAAAATGAAAACAATAAAACTATTGAAACTGTCTTAAAGCCCAACTGTCAATGCTTGATTTATATTAAAAAGAGAGAAAATTCAGAGCGATTATATTAATCGGTCAGATAAACAGGTGAATAAATGAAAAATAAAATTAATGAGAGCTATCTTAGAGCTTGGCGTTACCTGTAGGTAACTCAGGTACTGCTACTCGATGGCTCCGAGGGAAAAACTAGCCGAGGACTCGATAGCTCGGTATTAAGATTGGCTCTAGTGTAGCCTGGAGCTTGGATCTGTAGCCAGGTGAATTGGCCCGAAGACAGGACTTGTAGCTCGGTAATTGAACTGGCAGCCCGGTATTAGAAGTGGCAGCCTGGTAGTAAAAATCTGAAATAACCCAATACGCATTAGACAAAGCCCTCTTACTTTAATAAAAACTATAGCCTCCCTTGCATAAATATATTTTCTTTATAAAACAAATTCCCCCAAAAATTATCAATGGATTTTCAATGACCATCAGCAAATAAAAGAAATACTAAGGTACAAACAACTTGAATATAAAAAAGATAGGTATGAATCACCCCTTAAAGAAAATATAAACTTCCCCATATGATCAAAACTAAAGTCACCTTAAAATGAAAATTCAGATTTGATAAAATGGAGTAGATAAGATAACCTATGGAATGCAAATGGTGGACAATGTACAAAAAAGGTTAACACAAGTAAGGCAATTAAATCGTTAAGTTGGACAAAAAATGTAGCAATAATTACCTCGCTAGTGTGTGAGGGTTACTGGAGATTCGACGGTCTCGGTCTTGTAAACGAGCTCGAAAAGCCTCTAGAAACAAGAGAAAATACCTTTAGCAACATGGTGACCACGCGCTTCACAAGCAATAGGAAATAAATTAATTCCAGAGAAAGCATTAAAATGCCTACCTAGTGCAGCAGTTAAATCCCGATAAATCGGCCGTGTCAAAACACAAACAGAAACCACAATATATCCCCAAAGAATGGGTAGTATTAAATCACAATACTAAATGTTGAGTCTGTATGACTGCACTCAAGCACAATGCTTCTCTTCTCACCGAAAGGTATTCTTAGAAGGACTTTCTATTCGTTTCAGTCAATTTGCCTTTCTCCTTCCACGAGATCAAAAAATACGTTAGATCAGCAAGTAGTGATAGGCTGAAACATGCCGAGTGATTCGATACAAGGAATAATTATAAGACAATAAACGACTTAGTTCTCGTTTATTATGAGGGTAAAATGACTAAGCCACAATTAATGCGCTGAAATTAAATGGTTCAAGAAATACTAGAAAATGTACCCAAAGGAAGTGATAAAATTTTAAAAATCGAAATCGACAGCAGCAATCATAGGAAGTAGCCCATTCCTACTACCCAATGCTTCCAATCGAATATTACAAAAGTTACAACGTCGAAAGACAAATATGAGATTCCAAGCCAGGCAGCGCGCGGCGGTACCAACATGAATTGGACGATTCCAATGAAGCCTAAAAGCAGATTTTATTAACAGAATTCTTAAAAATATAAACCGGTTTGCTGGCCGTTCTACGGTAATGTAATATAAATTAAGCAAATCTATCCTAATAACAATAATATCGTATTTTAGTGATTGGATCAAACCTAAGGGATCTGTGCTTCGCTTATTAACTAAAATAGATATAGTCACAAAGTCTTATAAAAGCTAATACAAATATATCGTTAACCTATATTTAGAATAGAGTTAATTTACTTAAGGAATGCGGCAATCTCAAGCTTATTGACAGCAAATCGAATCAATAAATTTAGAATTAATTAACCGATGAGTATTGACCTCTTTATCAATAATTCTTACCGCATTTTTTTTGCTAAATGCGGCGTATAAAATGAAATTTAAAAATATTTGACACTGGCCAAATCGGAATGTTACACAACATGCAATTACGGACAGGCGCAAGGCAAAATATTCAGACGACAAATATCAGAGTCTGGAGAACAAATAAATAATTAAAATTAATGCTACTCTATGGAAAAACAATTAAAGCAGAAACAGTACGCCAGTATTTTCCCTATGAAGGAATCAAGCAATAATGTAAGGTAAATTATCTATAACCGTTTTAAGGGTTTGAGATTTGCTCTTCAGAACAATGAATAAACTTTAAATAAACCCATTTTCCTATGAAAGCTAAGAATTTAAGTGAAATTTATCTAAGAAGGTCCCAATTACCAACGTCAATCCCAAAAGCTAAAGTAAACATAGGAAAGCAAAAACAGGCCAATTGGTCAATAAAGTTCCCCTGCCACAAGATACAGATACAGAAATACGTTTAAACTTAAAGTTATTACACCCATTCAAAATTAAAAAATAATTGAAACTAAAAAGTCTTTAATCAATAAATATCTTAAGTTTAGGAAGAGGGAGGGTGGGATGAAACGCGCTACGCAGCCACCTCCTCGCGGTGAGTTCTTAATACTTATAATTGACCAAATACATATTAAAAAGCCAAGAGCTGCTCAACAAACACAATTTTTAAGAGCTGGTAAAGGATAATAAAGGCAAATGGATAAAAAAGGGAAATATTTTCCGCCCTATTCTTCGGTAAACTCGGAAATCTGAATTGTATCGTTGTTTTTTTTTTGTTTAACTCCCTTAGAGAGAGGGTGGAAAAAGCAAATTTATGAAAAAATGTAAGATACATATTTTTTTTTCGTTGTCACCCTGTTCCAAGTCACAATTACAAATTTCAGTTTTTCAAAATTTTCAAATGTTTTAACCAACTGCAGAGCAGTGGCGTGCACACAATGAAAGCACAAATGCATTGCCTACCCTGATGTTTTGACATTTTTTATATTTTCCCACTTAATTTTAATCCCGATAATATAAATTATAATTTTTCTAATAAGTATAATCCAAATTTAAAAAGCTTATCTTAAGCGCCAATTAAAATACTAATTATATTATAGAAAAAATCACAGTCTACCACTCATATTACGCTACCTATATTAAACGGAATAATATTCTCCGACGGCAATCCGCTAAAAAGCATTCAATAACAAACCGAAGGCATGCAGTTAGACCGTCAATACTGGATTTACTATGGAAGCGAAAAGCAGTGGTTGAAAAAAGACAGCCAAATGAAACGTTACATAAAAAGAAAAGAGACAAAGCATGCGAAGATGGTCCGGGCCGACGCGACGCAACGATAAGTGCTGTTGCCAAAATGTGCTCTCTTTAATTAATATTTTGATAGACATTCTTTTTTACCAAGGATCATATTGTTATTGGTTTTTTGCGCTTTAGTAATTGGTTTGAAAGCGATTACCGGTTACATCATTACAGGGTTTGGTTATGAAAGCTTTATTATTTAATAATGTTTAAAATTACAGTACATGGGGCATCCCTAAATTTATTAATATTTCGATATCTGGGTATCAATAACGCCATGCATTTTTTTTGCAAGAAACTGAAACCCGATAATACAACACCAGCATTGGCCAGCCATAAATAAGAATAATTTCAGATTCCCTTTCCCATGTGCCCTATTCTTGCGTGAGATTGGGATTTGACGATTTAACGCCCTGCGCTTTTAGTTATAGTTTTGAATGTTTAGTTAGTTTAGTACCTATACAAGGAGTTGTTGTTTTCTTTGTGGGTTAGTTTTGTTGGTTAGAAAGAAAACCTCGATATTTTAATAAAAACATCCATGACAATTATTAGTGGCTCTGCAGGTGTCGTCATAAAATTAAAATGTATTGTTGGCTATGCTTACTCTTTGGTGAAGAAGGAAATGTGTAGAGTAAACGTGGGTATATTGATTTAAATAATGTCTCAAATGCCTCAGAAAAACAAGGTCAGTCCACTAACCATTTACAGCGCGTTTTCTTTGCATAGTTTTGGCGAAACTCGAATTGAAAAGGCTTTATGCCTACATTTTTTGGAGCCTCAAAATGGACGTTTTTGGGCGTGGCACCTGAGAAAAAAATTCTACCTACGGCGGCGCCTGTAGCGGGATTACTCCTTCTATATCATTTTCTATTATGTTGCCTACCCTCTCCTAAATGGCACTGCACGCCACTGCTGCAGAGGGTAAAAAAACCTAATTGACAAAAGAATCGAAAATAAACATTTTCTTTGTATTACCAAAACGCAACTTTTTCTCACTATTCCAATTCAAAATTCCGAAATTTTTAAAATTCGGCCCACCTTATATGGACTGGCACGCTTCAGAAAAAAGGTTGAATGTTAAGCTTTGGAAATCTACTAAATACTAAATATTTTATTTCATTTAAGGCAAACCTATGTGTGACACACTTATTCCATTCCGAAAGGCAATGGGATATTTTCAAAACAGACGGTTAAAATACCGCACCCAAATTTGGAGATGTAGAAATTAATTAGAGAAGTATTAATATAGTATTAATATACTAGGTAATGTGATCGACATACCAAAAGTACTTGTGCTTTATTTTGAGCTTTTTCAATCTTTGTGCCAAACCCTATGAAAACCCTATTCATATTCTTGATAAAATGATGAAAAATATTTAATATCAATTGTTATTTTCTGACCGTTACAAGACGTTTCGCTGTTTAAAAATCATTACAACAAAATAAGAGCCACTTTTAAAAAAAATTAGAATCAAAACCTGAAGAAGATTCAGTGTTGTCGAAGCAATTGCCAATCTTATCAAATAGAACTTGAATTGTGAATACAACATGGGGATTCAAAATTCTGGCAAGATGATATTTTTGAAGTTCAAAACTATAATCATCTAAAAGTAGTAAGTAATTTCTGAGAATCAAGAAATAGCACCGAATTTCGCAACCGTGTCTATTTGTTTATGGTTATTAGTTTTTGATCAAATGCGCCCTTTCGAATTCACGGTTTGTGAATACACCCATTAGATCGATAAAAATAATAACTTGATGTTAAAAATATAGATCCCTGTAAGGTTTTCGATACAGCTATTCACTTTAATTAAATTTACAGTTTCAATGGCATCTCAGTTTTCCTGCTTTTCTCGAATATGATAATTATGCAACTGGTCCATTTACTTCTGCTTTGACTATATATCTTCATATATCTGCTTCAACTATTTATTTTGCATACATAGTTTATTATATACTACTATTTACCTCCTATATTTTAACACGACTTATTCTAGTTTCAATCGTTTTCAATGTACTATATTATATATTGTCTATTTTATATATACAGTTCGTTAACCTCCTAAGTGGTTTTGTATATGTACTTGTCTTATTAACACTCGGGTTTTTTGAAATTATACTTATTTACGTTGACTTGCTTTCTGTTTCACTATATACATTTTATTAGTTTCCTTATTTATATTTTAACCTTCTAGGTGACTTGTATATATAATTTTCTGTGAGCACTTGTTTTTATATTACAACTATTTACATTTGAGATGTTGCTTTCCACCTTATTTTTGTGGTTGTCGTAGTTTCTTCTTAGTTTTTTCTATTACTTATGTACTCGTTCCATATATATTTATATCTTCCGTATCCTCGTCATCTTCACTAGTTTCTTCTGCTTCCTGCTCCATTGCCCACATACAAATCTGTTGTATTGCTCCATTTTATTTTCTTACTGCTTCATGATTTTTTTACTTATCATACCAATCAGCTGTATTTAATTTATTATCCTCTTCCTTGCAGATACGGACCTGGATACTGTCCGACGACTAGGGTGATAACCTTGACCAAAGACGGTGGAATTCTACACCTGTATCTTAACTCCTTTGCAGTATCCTCGTGTGCTGGCAACATCTAAACATTCAATGACTGTCACGAGGTTAAGACACTTGCCTTCAATGAACCTGTTGCTTTTAGCGTATGCTGTTTGGTGACTTTAATTCACGATTTAAAGTTATGTTATATTGAAGTGTTTTGAATTATATTAGTTTTAGTGGATATATCGACGTAAACTATTGCCTTGACCGAATGATTACAGGTGTGTGATTTGAATTTTCCAAATAATAATTTAATTGTTTTATGACCTGGTCCTTATCATCTCCACCATAACGTCAAGAAAAATACGTCATGTAAGATCACTCAAGAATTATTGTCGCACTAAAAACGCACTGACTTAAATTAAAGGAAGAGTTTAATTGTTTTATAGTTCTTTAAGGTATTGAGACACGTCCACCAATCTGTTACGATAGGATTTAAAAGCAATGAAGTCGTTTATTGAGAGATGACTTAACGAGAACACATTAATAATGTCTATTAGTCAGAAGCTTAATAAGAATATATTATACCCCATTACTAAGGTGCGCGTGTTCTCTCGATTGAGGTATATTTATAAATTATTTATAGGTCTTTGATCACTGTTTTATGAATATAGTTTGTCTTAAGGGCTTGTGTTGTGTTTCATTTATAGTTAGCTTTTTTCACTTTAAGTTCACACTGCACTTGATCTACTGATTCTGCTTTGAAAATTATCTTTCTCACAACTTTGACAAATTTATCATAGATTCGACTTTTACTATTTATTGTGGATATGCAACCCCCGGACTTCGCGATCATGTGATCAAGTCATGCTCGGGTTAGGGTAAAGAGAGATAGATTAGAACCTGAAAGCGACCATGTGGACAACCCAGGAGCTGGTTTTAGGCGAGAGTCAAAAGCCTGCCGAACGTTTTTATATGATAAAATGTGCTGAACGTTGCACGTTTAAGGTTCATGATCGCTCCCGTTTGTCTTTAATGTTTACATAATACTTTGCAAGTTCAAGTTCAAACTTAGGACGGGGTGATATTTATTTAGTAGCTTATGCATTTTAGTAGTTCACAATATGTTGAAATATGGATTATAAGAAGCTATTTTCGATTTCTCCATATGACGCCGGTCATATTCAAATCTAAATTAGAAAGACACTCTATCATTAAAACTGAATCATATTTCGATTTTTTCTATGTATCTATTTGTACACTTACTTCAAAGACTTATATTAATTCTATTTTGATTGTGACGCTCGAGTCATTTAGCACACACTCCATACGGTTAATTTCAAAACAGGAAAGATTCGTCAAAAATCTATAAGGAGAGGAAATATGCCGGTATATAATCAATCCCCGACCGAGACCCACACAATAACAGCAAATTAATCACAGCGGTGAAACTGTTCCATTTCCAAGGTTCCCAATTCCTTTATCCGCATTACCGTTAACAATTTCTTTAATGACACACTTTCGCTTTCGGAGTAATTGAGGAACTTCCTTCTCGGATATTATTTGTATATACGTCGTTCGTGCCGAAATAGCTACGTTACGCTAACTTGATAAATAAATCGGGAAAAAATTTAGGGGTCAGAAAAACAGGCACATTTTGGTTTTTCTCTCCGTGAAAGTGAAAAAGAGGATATTATTTTTAAAAGCGCGCTAGCCACTAAACCTTCCCGTTAACTCAAATGATAACAGTTTGATAATTTGCTTTTCCCGCCTTTTCAGCTGCAAACATTGCTACCACCCATTTACCAGCTTCAACCGATCAAAGAATCGGTTGCATTTAAGCTTATTATTATTTAATCTCTTATAATATTCCAATCGCAAGATGCCTCTTGCATTACTTTCATTACTGCTGAACTATACAAAGATATTACTTAGAAACTTTACGTATAATGCAAATATTTTCCTCTTTATCGAATAATTTCTTTGATCCTTCAGAAAAGATATCCATTATATATAGATGCAACGTTCTGTGCCCACCGTCTGCCGGTGGAGACTTATCGCGAAGAATACGCAAGATTTTCGGCGACTTGGGCTGCTTAAACAGCAATTTTGATGGCTTGAGCAGCTTTGAAGATGATTCAAGCTGTTTCAAAAGCTGTTTAAGAAATTCAAGCCGGTGGATGGTGGCCGCAGACCATAGTCTCTATATCTACTATATTCTATTACAATTTTTTTAAAGTCGATATGTGTACCTTTAGAAAATATTTGTCTAAAACCAACTCTAGCACCTAAAGGGGTTCATATAGGTGTTCTGAATATATGAAGAATCTTATGCATGGAATTCTCGGGCATACAGCAAAGGGGAAGGTCAAGTTGCCGATCAAACTTCTTCCCATCAGCATTGCAGCAATGGTTAAAAACTTTAATACTCCAAAGGGCCCACAACTTGCTAATGAAGCGTTTCAAGGAACATGATCCAGATGAGCCACAAGCCTGTTGGACTGCCGTCGTCACCTCTGTTGATACGATAAGCTGCATCTGTACAAACTTGAATTATAATTCCATGAAGAGATTAAAGTGTAAGAGAGGTAAGTCCTTTTCTTGGTTATTACTAATAGGTCTGATAATCGTTTGCCCCTTTAATAATTGTTTAAATAATGGGCTATGGTCCAAGGTGAATAAAGAAAGAATGGAGTATCATATCCTATTGAGTTATGAGATAATTTAGCAAAGTGGCGCGACTTTTTGACAAAAGTACGTCCTATCCAGCTAAATCAAATCACATTTGTTCTCACTTAATAGCCTAAGAGGTACCCTTAAATATTGCATATATATACCCAACCTATAGTAGGTCTTAATATCAGTTTGTGTTGCTAACACTGTTAACATTTCTATAAAATACAGAATACCTTCCTATTTCTCCCTTTAGAAGTGAAATGTACCTTTATTCATTTTCATTCGACAATCAGACAGATCGAAGGTGGGCTTAATTTTAGAGCACTGAAGTCGCTGCTCATTGGACGACCATTCCATAAGGTCTCTGATTTTTTTAGTGAATTTGAGATAAGGACTCTTACTTTTTTGCATTTATCATGATTTGTGTTGATGCGTTTGTTAATACAGTCCTTATTTATACTAAGTAACTTATTTCTAATGTTTTATTTCATTTCTTTCTTTATTCTATACTGTACTTTAAGTTGAACGGGTAATGACTGTTAAAGCAAAAATCTGTTCGTTTGGAGATTTTTGGCTCTGATAGCAAGCAAGCTTCGTCAATATATGAATATGAAATATTTTAGACATCAAAGCATTTGAAATTTAAATTGAATTTGTCATTTTATATTAATTTTTTCTATGTTGGAACCGTACAAAAGAAAAGCAAAACATATTATTTCTCAAAGTATAAATCTGCTCGAGACATATTTTAATATTTAATCCCTTAGGCAATATGCCTTATATTATCCCCAATTCAGCGCAGAACATTTTACGTAACTTCGAAATTCAGGAGATCTAAGTTTATGTGTCTACACCGAGGCCCAGATACCGAGTATCTTTAATTAGCTTGAAAGTCATGTTTCAAGGAAAGGCGAGAGCAAAAGAGTTGCTAAATTAAGTTAAAACTTTTAATGAAACGGAGGAAGAGCGGGGAAATTTTATTTATGGTGCACGAATTTATCACAAAATTACCATCGTATTCTGCATTGCAGCGCGATATTAAAAAAGTTTCCCCAAGTGCGTTTGACATTTTCCACTTAATCTTCACTCAAATTCAATGCGCTTTGATAAACAGCAGAAAGTTTGCATGTTTGTAAGTCAGTCACAGTCGGCTGAATTGTCAAGTTATAAACTACCACTTAGAAGGCATGTAGTATTTTAAACTTAAACTGCTCGTCACTTGAAACAGATGTTTTAAAATATTCTCCTAAATTGGAATTCAAATATCACTAGAACAAAAACCTTTCAATTTTTTTGTAGCATATGATCTAGTTTCGTAATACATTCAGTTGTTTATACTATACAAAGTTTTTTTAAAATAATTGTGTGTTTTTCCATGTATTAATTCCTTACGTTGTTGTCGGAGTTCAAAATAAAAACCTTTTTTGCATCATAGTTCCTTAGTAGGGGTACTGTTAAGGTTATATTTTACAATATAACAGGGATTCAAGTCACAAGTTGCATCTGCTACTAACTAGGCTTTTTTTGTTTAATTTTCTATGAAATTGAAATTTTAACAAATTCCAAATACCAAATGTTATTTAAGTTATTTTATTTTCGAAATTATCTCCTGAGTTGCATGTGTTCTGCTGACATAAATTAACTGATGTTGATGATCGAACGTAAATTTGGATTGGCAGTTTCTATTGATGAGACCGCATTGTTACAATTTGTTTCACTTGTTTGCTATTGCATTTATTAATTAATTTTATTTCGCTTTGTTACATTGTATTATTCCCATGACTGACAGACCATACCAACATTTTAAACTGCTTGATATTATCTGTTATTTTTATTTTTTTTCTTCCTCGATGGTATCGTACAGTAATCATTATACCAATTTATTTTACCTGTTTGTTATGGTATTTAGGTACTACTTTATTTCATTTTATTCAGTTTTGCAAGAATATTGTGTGAAAGAAAGATTAAATGATCTGAACTTTTTTTATTATTATCCTTCATTTTCGCCTTTTTCCATTTGGTATTCAAAATTTATCGTTCAGTGATTTTTATTTCTTTCTCCTGTTTGTTAGTGTAGTTAATTGTTTGTTATTATCTATTATTTTTTTTCCTGTTAATTTGTTTCACCTGTTTGCTATGGTATTTAGGTACTTTATTTAATTTTATTCGGTTTTGTAAGAATATTGCGTGAAAAAAAGTTAAATGGTTCGATCTTTTTTTTTATTATAATCCCTTATTTTCCTTTTTTTTATTTTTCTCTCTTGATATTCTAAATGTATCATTCAGTAGTAATTATTTTAATTTATTTCACATATTTGCTGGTGCATTTTTTTCGTTAATTTTATTTATTTATGTAGAAATATTGTCTTTGTTACTAATAATAATAATATTTTAATTATTTATTATTATCTGTTATTTTTGTTTTTTCCTCTTGATATTCTGGACTGGCGTCGTACAGTAATCTTTATACCAATTTGCCTTACCTGCTTGTTTGGGTATCTAGGTGCTGCTTTATTTAATTTAATTTATTTTTGTTAGAATAATATGTGAAAGAAAGGTTAAATGGTCTCAACAGAATCTTTATTATTATCCTTCATTTCTGCTCTTTTCTTCTTGATATTCTAAATTTATCGTCGAGTAATAAATATTTTTATTTGTTTCTCCTCTTTGTTAATGTATTTTCTTCTTTAATTTTTTTTGTGAGAATATTGTATTATTGTTGCTTCGTCTGACCATACTAATATTTTAATTGTTTGTTAGTCTCTATTATTTTCATTTTTTCCTCTTGATATTCTGGACTGGTATCGTACAGTAATCATTATACCAATTTGTCTTTCCTGTTTGTTTTGATATTTAGATACTACTTTATTTGATTGAAACCTAAATGATCTCAACTAAATTTTTATTTCTTATTATTTTTTATTTTTGCTTTTTTCCTCTTAATATTCTAAATTTAGCGTTCAGTAATAAATATTTCTATTTGTTTCTCCTGTTTGTTAATGCATTTTCTTCCTTTATTTTTCTTTGTGGGACTATTGTATTATTGTTGCTTCTGTCTGACCATACTAATATTTTAATTATTTGTTATTATATGTTACTTTTGTTTTTCCTCTTGTTATTCTGAATTGGTATCATACAGTAATCATTATATTAATTTCTTTGACTTGTTTGTTATGATATTAAGGTACTACTTTATTTAATTTTATTTGGTTTTGTAAGAATATTGTGTGAAAGAAAAGTTAAATGGTCTAAACTTATTTTTTATTATAATTTTTTATTTTTGTGTGTCTTTCTTGATAATCTAAATGTCATTCAGTAATAAGTATTTTAATTAATTTCACATATTTGCTGGTGCATTTTTTCGTTAATTGTATTTCTTTATGTAGAAATATTGTTACTAACAACAATAATATTTTAATTCTTTGTTATTATCTGTTATTTCTGTTTTTTCTTCTTGATATTCTGGACTGGTATCACACAGTAGTCATTATACTAATTTGTCTTACCTGCTTGTTTTGGTATTTAGGTACTACTTTATTTAATTTTATTGATTTTTGTTAGAATAATATGTGAAAGAAATGTTAAATTGTCTTAACAAAATTTTTATTATTATCCTTTAATTTTGCCCTTTTCCTCTTAATATTCTAAATTTATCGTCCAATAATAAATATCTTTATTTGTTTCTCCTGTTTTTTTTTCTGCATTTTCTTCATTAATTTTTTGTGTGGAAATATTGTATTATTGTTGCTTCGTCTGACCATACTAATATTTCAATTGTTTGTTATTCTCTGTTATTTTCCTTTTTTTCTCTTGATATTCTTGACTGATATCCTACAGTAATCATTATACCAATTTGTCTTACCTGCATGTTTTGGTATTTAGGTACTACTTTATTTCATTTTATTTATTTTTGTTAGAATAATGTGTGAAAGAAAGGTTAAATGGTCCGAACTAATTTTTTATTATAATCCCTTCTTTTTATTTTTCTCTGTTGATATTCTAAATGCATAATTCACTAATATTTATTTTAATTTGTTACAACCATTTTCTGGTGCATTTTTTTCGTTAATTGTATTTCTTTTTATAGGTATATTGTATTATTGTTGTTTCCGCTTGACCATGCTAATATTTTAATTGTTTGTTATTATCTGTTATTTTTGTTTTTCCTTTTGATATTCTGGATTGGTATCGTACAATAATCATTATACTAGTTTGTTTTACCTGTTTTTATGGTATTTAGATAGTACTTTATTTAATTTTTTCAGTTTTATATGAATATTGGTTGAAAGTAAAAAGGTTAAATGGTCTGAATTTTTTTTATTTTATCCTTTAATTTTGCTTTTTTTTCTTGACATTTCTAAATTTATCGTTCAGTAGTAATTATTTTAACTTGTTTCACCTGTTTGCTAGTGAATTTTCTTGGTTAAATTTATATCTTTTTGTGATAATATTGTTTATTTCTTTTTGTGATAATATTGTATTATTGTTGTTTACGGATTTTCGGTCTCATCGTATTAACTTGTCAATCTGTTATTTTTTCTTTTCTTTTCTCTTGATATTCTGATCTTTTATCATTTATTTCAGATAGTGGCAGATTTGATCTCTAAGCTTCTTCAAAAAATTTCCAGCCATGGTCCTAAAATTGATGCCATGCTAGCAAAAAACTGTTAATACAATAAGTAATCAGAACAATAACCCTTTTATGCATAAAGCAAAGTATATAGATACAAAACCTAGTAAAAAAATATTAGAAATTATAATATTTCTTGTGATTAATTTCAAATAAAATAATCCCTCGGGCAATTTTGTAGCAGGCCGCTTTGTAATAAATTTGTTTACCGTCTGAAAGTTCCGAGCTAACTTCTTCCCGTTTTTTGATTAAAACTTTTAACTTAATTTGGCCACTAGCCTGCTCGCGCCTCTCCCTAAAACATAGCTTTAAAGCTAATTAGAGATAACCCCCGTATCTTGGTAATGTGGATACATAAACTTCAAGTTCCTGGATTCTAAGCTTGGAATGTTTTTGAGGAAATTTGTGAATTTGAGAGAAAATATATATTTTAACTTCCGAGCGGTTTCCAGATATCACCGATAAATTTAGAAGGTCTAAGGGAGTTCCGGGAAGAGATGTTTTAAGTGTTAAGTGAACAACACTCGGAATTAATCACATAGTAACTGAATTTAATGATAATTGTCGCAAATTTTTAATCCCTTCTCCGACTTGAGCTTAAATAATGACGAATACGTTACGAATGTTGGTACAACTAAACTACTGATAAAATAGTTGCAATCGATAAGTTTTTAGTAAGATTAAAGATGATTATAATGCTAGTTTAAGCCACGTTAACCCGCTCTAGTTCAAGATAAACTGGCCTTATTCAACGTAAGTCGTACTAATCCACTAGACGAAATGAAAAATAAAAATGAATTTTTGAACTGAATTTTTTTTTGGCGCATTTAGCACACTTTATCCTGGGAAGTGATTAAGATTGAGCTCTCTACGCAAAAGCATGCAACGCTCAAATCTGTCTACGTTCGGCTATTTAATGCTTAGTTAGCATTTTTTTCAAAAACAGCTGCGAGTGGTTTAAAAACTAAAAATGCCGGGAAAATGAAATAATTTTGATGAAATTTTATGGATACATTTTCTTTGAGGGTCTTCCTAACCCTATAAAAACGGAAAAAATCGGAAAATGGTGATTATTTTTATTGGGCGTATATATTTCTGAAAAGGGAGTCATTTTGAGGCGCCGAAAAAGTTACGGGGATCGATATATCTGAGGCCAGAGTTCGGTATGATTTTTTTAGAAGAAAAACTCTCTGTTTCGAAAAAAATCGGGAAAATTGACTTTTGATAGAAAATATAAAAACACCGATTTATAGCTCAAAGAAATGAAAGTTCTTACTAGGTTTATAAAAAATATATATTTTTATAAAAAAGCTGGTCACTTGACAAGAATCTACGCCAAAAGCCGTACAAGAAGCCACTTTACAAATGATGAAGCCTTTTCTACAGGGTGAGCTAGCTGAATTTAAACTTTTCACCATTTCGGGTTTTAACGCTAACAGGAGATATAAGTCATATAAGGTTTTATTTCGATTACCTTGTGCATTTTGTCAATCTGTATAATATATTAATGCAAATAATCATCTACCTACCTGCCAATTTTACAGTAAAAAAATATGTATTATCCGGTGTGTATACTTATATTCAGTTTTGACGAACGTATATCCATCGGCAGAGTAGCTTAGATGGCAGAGCGCTCGCTTAGCGTACCAGAGGCACCGGGATCGAATCCTGGCGTCTCCAAGATACATTCTATATTTTTTATTTAGTGTGTTACTGAAGTGTTTACTATCGTGTGGTCTTAAGCACGCATCGTTTTTATGTACATACAGGATTATTCATTATATTTTGACACCCACGCTGGCGTAATTACAGGTAGTGTCAAAAAATTTTAGAAATTGTATAGTTCTTTTATATATTATATTTTAGAAATGTCAAAAGAACAAAATTGTCTGTCAAATGTCAAAAATGACATAACCTTAATTTGTTTACAGGGTTTACCCTGTATTTTATTAGCTTAAATGAGAGGTATTTTTGTTCTGATTTCAAAAATATATAACTTATTGGCATTTGGTTCAGACATTTTTGACATATTTCAGTTTAAAATAAAATATTTATTTTATTTAAACTACAAACCTTGTTCCTCTGCCTGTTTAAACGACTACAACTTAAAAAAAAATCGATAAGGCTAAATATTTTCACATAGCCCCCACTGTTTTCTGTACATTTACGAATTAATTTACTATTTATACATGAAGTCATAAAATCAGAGTTTTCAAAGTTCAATTCTAATAATGTGTTATTAAGTCTTTCTCTTACTACTTCTAAAATTTCGAGTCTATTATAATAAACTTTGTTTTTTAGGTATCCCCAGATATAAATGTTCAAAAGATTTAGATCCAGGCTGTTAGCTGGCCATCTGAGGGTTCCGTGTCTGCTTATCCAAACCGGATATTTATTGTTTAAATAATTTGTCGCTGGTCGGATATTGTGTGCACCGGCCGCGCCGCGCGCCGTCTTGATGTCATATTAAATGGCAATATTGTCGAACTGAAAAGTTTTCTAAAAATTGCACTATGTCCGCCTTCAAAAAATTTAGATATCACTGACCAGTCAGGGTTCCTTCGTATATAATTGGTTCTATTGCCATATTATCTAATATACCACAACACACATTAAGAGACCTTCGTCCCTGTATTTCAACTGCTTGAATTTGGTGCGAATTTTCTCTTCAAATCTTCTATACATTTCAGTGTACTACGCAAGCATCAGTCTTTTAGGTTCATCAGTTAAATTTTGAACAGAGAGAAACCTGAATTTGCTATATGACTTTCCAGAAATATTTTGCACATCAAGTATCGAATATTCACGTTTTTTAAAAAAATATTAAATATTTACTCTGATAAAAAATGTTATAATTAAAAAGATGATAAACATAATAAAAATAAAACAATAAAATATCAATTAGATTTTGATATTTTGTTAATTTTAGATCTTATGATACCATAAGCGGCAAAATATGTCACCTTTTATATTTTGCCTAGTATTCTTTAGTAAAATATACTTCGATCTACTTTCAAAGCAAAGTAAAATATCAAGTTCTTAATTAATTTTTTTATTGTGCTAGTCTTCCGTTAAACGATATTTGGCTCTTCGAAGTCTTTAATGACATTCTTAATTCTATTTATTGAAGGAATTCTTCTTCGCGAGTATATTTGACGATATTCGATTCTAGCTTTTGCAACATTATTACCATTTGAATATACTAATCTTATTATTTGACGTTTTTCTTCCTCAGAATAACTCATTTAAAATATTTGGTATGCAAATTAACCCAAACAGCTTCCATTTAAACAAAAGGAGGTTATGTAATTTCTTGACATTTGACAGGCAATTTTTTTCTAATGACATTTCTAAAATATAATATATAAAAACCATACAACTTTGTATTTAAATTTGAAGCACCTGTAACTACGGCTACAGGTAGGTGTCAAAATATAATGAATAACCCTGTACAGGGTGTCCCAAATTCGAGCCTCATCATTGGGATCTCGGAAACTAGAAGAGATACGAGGTCGGTTAAATGGAGGCAAAGTTGTGCAATTTGATGCTGATCAAAATGCCATCTTAAAAGTTTAAAAATTCCGAATACTTACGAAGATTTTTGGAAAAAACCGAATATTCGCGATTTCATTTTAATTTTTTTATGACTCTATTTGAATAGATATAACAAAATAAATTTTACATTCTCAATGCTACTTTTTTTGTTCTACAAGATGGTGTTATCAGATTTTCAAACCGACGTTTCGTCTTTGAGCTGCCATCATCAACTTTGTTTTTTTAAATACGGCCCTGGATTTTTTATTACGGATTTTAAGAGCATCTAAAGTCCCAAAACCAATGATGTATCGCACTTATTCGAAAAATGTATATTAATGGGATTTTCCATAAGACCTCATGTGTTAGAGAGAGACAGAAAACATATTTTTGATAAGATTTTACCAGGAAATTATTAAAATGATTTTTCGGATAAGTGCGATACATCATTGGTTTTGGGACATTAGAAGCTCTTAAAGTCCGTAATAAAAAATCCAGGGCCGTATTTAAAAAAACAAAGTTGATTATGGCAGCCCAAAGACGAAACGTCGGTTTCAAAATCTGATAACACCGTCTTGTAGAACAGAAAAAGTAACAATGAGAATGTGAAATTTATTTTGTTATATCTATTCAAATAGAGTCATAAAAAAATTAAAATGAAATCGCGAATATTCGTTTTTTTCTAAATATCTTCGGAAGTATTCGGAATTTTTTAACTTTTAAGGTGGCATTTTGATCAGCATCAAATTGCGCAACTTTGCCTCCATTTAACCGACCTCGTATATCTTCTAGTTTCCGAGATCCCAATGATGAGGCTCGAATTTGGGACACCCTGTACTTAATTAAACTGTAGTAGGAAAAAGCCTTTTTTTGTTTTTAGATATCTATTTTATAATAATTTTGTTTCAATATTTTATGTCCTAATTTTAGAGGTTTTCCATAAAAAGGATTTCCGAAAGTTTCGTTAACCAGTCAGGATTTTAATTTTTTTAAAGTATTGATCAAAATACTACTAAGTATATTTACAATTGAATATATGATTTTAAGAAATTTCTTGCTTAATTATCACTACTGTTTTCTAATTTCGAAAAAATGAAACGATCCATATACTGTAACAATCATTTGGATATGCTCGTTCCAATGTCAGTAATTTTGAATTTTCTGTAAAAATTCGCGGTTAAATATCAAAAAAAAATTAATTTATTTTTTTACATTCGCAAACTTCAATATAATCTAACACACCATTGGAACTATTTTTAATGTAATTGATTTGTCTACGCTACTGGGCTGCAGGCATACATTGAATATGGTTGCCGGTATCTTGAATTTAATATGAAAAGTTGGCGATGTAAATAGGCAACTAGCAATGCATCTATTAATTTTACGGTTTTTCTTTGGTTTGTGACATAACTAGGTGCTTTGTTTTGACAGTTACATAATTCTGAATGTCTTGTGAAGGAGATTTGATCGAGATTTTGCGGAATTTTCTAATTAGGAACTGAGTTCATGTTTACTTAGTTTGCGGTATTTGAATTGGCCTCGTGTCGACTCGGATATTGCAGGTTGATTTCGTCTGCATCCTTCGGAAATCAGTTTTTGTTAGTCTGAGTGAATAAAACCGATGGTAGCTGAAGCAAGAAGCACTTTTGATTAGACCTTCAGGCCTAAAAGGTGATAGGCGGTGACGGAGGGAGGCGTCAAAATCTTTTGATTTCTCTGGTGATTGATGGCAGCTAGGCTGGATTGTAATAACTTTTGACTCCATGGCATTTTAGTATGGATTAGCTGACACCTGAAGGAGAGCCGACCAACAGGCTCTTAAATCTATACTTAATTCTACTCTTAACTCTACTCTTAACTCTACCTAACTCTACTCTAATTTTAGTTCTAACTTTAATGGAGTCCTGAATTTGAACTGGTTCGAGGAGAGTGATAGTACTTTCAATTCATATGGGCGAATGAGGAGACTGTAGGAGAGGATCCGGAGATTCCAGGATGCAGTTCCATTCCTAAAATCTTAGCCTGATGGGTAGCAATGTAATTGTTTATTGGGAAGTGGAAATTAAATGGTCAGAATGACTCCGTGGTTATGAAACCACTATGCTGAAGAAGCGTTAGGAGCCCTGAGCATTCTCGTCTGGAATTCCATAAAGATAAGTGATCCTTTTTAGAAATGTTTGCACAATTCCTCATTATTTATTTTTTTAACAGAAAAACCAACATTTCGAAATTTAACTTAAGTATCTTTAACCTATCTCATAGATTTATCTTATCTTTACCGTATCATTGATTAATCTTGTACATTTACCTTATTGTACATTTATCTTACCGTATCTTAAAACGAGATCTTTAACTTTAAGCTTCGTAACTAGGATTTTGATCCAATCAATCAAAATAATTATCTTTAATGAGTACTTTGTATTATAGTTATTAATTACTCTGTACCTACATATTCGGTGTTAATCTTTAGAAATTTCAATCTGTAAATTTTAGTATACTATTATGTCTTAATTATCTTTACTCTAGTTACTACATAGCAAGTAGTGATATTATTTAACTATATTTAATTTCTTATCCGATCGGACGAAAAACTACACCTTTCCGATGTGTTTTCTCACCGCAAAAGTCATCATTCCAGTATATTTTATTCGTTGTTTAGCAACATGCAATAACTGTACGAGAATAGGCAATAACTGTAAGGGAATATAACATTTTCGTCCTAGGAGGGGAATATAACACTATTCAAACATCTTGTTTGTCAGATCTGACGTTTATCAAAAGTAACATTTAGGTGTAGTTTCCGTAGTTACTCGCTCGATTCAAAACTGGATATTATGTTGAGTTTAAATTTAAAACACCGATTTTATATAGAGTAATATTTGGCTCTATTTTTATAAGTACGTATTCTAATTAATTCCGATCGGATAAAAAAAATAGTATGTGCAACACGTAGGAAAAGCACATTCCTGGACTCCTGTGTTGTAGGCCTCAGCTGCGCCTCGTCCAGCAATTACCACGATCGTCCAGGAATGTTTTGCTTTTCCTACTAGTTACACAATGTACTATTTTCCAAGGGTACCTAGGCCTGGAAATTAAATTGAAAATATAAAATTTTCAAGGGTAAGCCTTAAATTTAATATAAATTGAATTTCTCTCAGAGACGTTAGATTTTACGATTATCTCTCGATTTTGAAATTTTCTAAATACAATATGTGATCGAAGTTCGATATTTTGACATTGATTTGATTTTGCTCGATTCTGAGAATCATTTTGATCAGAGTTAATTTGGTTGATTATGTAATGATATATTCTTGACTTATTAGTGGACTGATTGTAACTTATGGGCTATTAGCTTATCAGGAACATTAATTTTAAATAGGGTCGTAAGGAAAATTTCATATACAATCTCATTATATCGTAGTCTAGGATCAGTTCATGTTAAATATTGCTTATTTTATCTTACCTATACAGATTGTTAATTGGTAGTTGAAAGTTATATTCAAATGTAAATTTGAAAGATACTCAGGAGAGTCAAAGGTTATTGTTAAAAATTGTTAGGAAAACATATCTTTATCTATATGTAAGCAATAAAAATATTGCGTCAACCTAACATCATTTAATTCCGTTCCTTATAGTAATGTTATCGTTTAATTGTTGAAACCTGGTAATATTCATAAATGTATTGCAGATTATCTCTGATTTATTGATATTAAATCTAAAAATAAACGAAAATCAAACCTTGTGCTATAGCGTAACGTCCCACTATCAGTGCGGTTATAACGGCAAGAAACAGGAGCCATTTTCCCAGTTCCATTTCGGCAGTTGCAGCTATCCTTTACTTAGCACCAATCCAGGCAAGAAGACGACACACTCCGCACTTTTGCGCTGTATCATGTCCAGTTGCGGTATTAAAACTGTACGTCCGTGATTAGATCGTCAAGAAAGTTTAGTCTTGAAATACATGCACATCTGTCACCTGAAACAGATAAATAATTTTTATTATTGTCCCATGATATTCGTTTAATTATTTTAGGACTTTTGTTCTATATTTATTTCTTTTTTTGTCTTAATATTTTCCTAGTATGCGTTAAAAATTAATAATAATTATATTATTTGGTACAGTTCTAATAAATACACACTGCTTTGCATTACACCATGGTAATACTTTATTTGCTATATAGGTACTTATAAAAATTTGCATATATGTCGGCTTAAACTTTTTATCCTAGCGCTAAGCTAAAAGAAATTTCCTAAAAAGGAAATAAATTGGATAACGCAGCTCAAATTGAATGAACCGCAAATAAGCCAAAAAATATGTGTTATTTTCCTATTTGTCCATCACTCAATTGCCTCTAGCTATTATGTACCTACACGTGCAGTATTGCCAGAAAATTATACGATAATATGAAGATAGGCCATATGAGTGGAGAAATATCGAAACATTTCGTCGGTTTTATTGTAATTATATGCTGCTATATAACTTTTTCCGATTATTATCAATATTACTAAAATTACTAATACTATAATTATGATGATTTTACATGCCTTAATGAAGATTGATTCCCACATCTATCTAGGACTTTCTGAGAAAATTGACATTGAAAAGTGTTCAAATTGAAAATTTGACTGCTTTCACTACAATGAGATGTGGATGTAAAACTCTGGATTTTGATCGTAACTATGCTATCTTAAAAAAATCATCAATTACTTTCCAATAGCAAGCATATGCTCGAAGTTTCTTAAATCGCAGGGATAGTAATAACTATCCCTGCGGTATGGTTTATCTATCATTAAATTAGCATATTGGGAACATATAAGCCCTAAAGAAAGCATTATTTTAAAAGAATACGAAGAACTTGAGGATTGTTTAAATTAAACCAAATAAATCTATCTAGGGCTAACTAAGAAAAGTTAAATCCTGAAAATAGTGTAGAAAAATTATCTGACCTTACGGCAGTTGCTCAAGATGGTCGACTTAAAGCATGAAAAAGGCAGAACCTCAAGAGTTCTGTAGTAATCCTTATGGATTTTAAAAATGACGACGCACAAAAGAACCAAGCGCAACTCACCTGAGGCGAAAATAGTGATAAATTCCAATTAAGGAAACCTAAAGCACCAAATAAGTAACACACAAGTTAAGTAAACATAAGATACTGTCAAGGACTTAAAACGGACTCCGTAGATGATCCCTAAAAAGGTGTTTTAAAACATGCACTCCAATGGCCTCCCTTTTAAGAGTCCTGCCCACCCAACAATTAGAACAAGATCCAAGATATTGACTCAAGAAATTCTGATTCATTTAATAATGAAAAAGAATCTACAAATAAATGATTTCCAACTTATAAGAACCAAAATTAATCAAAATCATTCCACTGACTCGTCACGGGTTACGATGTGAGCAAGGGCAGTATTGTAAACCATTCTTGCAATTCCTGGCACAATTTGCAAAACGAACACGACGTCGTTGGAAGCTTAGTAACAGTTATATATTATCGACAAATAGACATGTTTCCTTACAATTGATGAGCTCCCTACATGACGCCAGAATTGAACGAAAATTCCTTCCTTCAGCCTTCTAGGCTATATCCATAATACTGTAGCATGTGAGTTTCTATTCGAAAGTCACTGGACGACGATGAATTGCTAACATTTGAAGAAGCCACATATGTTCAAATCAAAAAGTTTTATTGCTTTCACTGCAGTGAGATGTGGATGCAAAATACCGGATTTTAACCGTAATTATTTCGCGAAGTATAAATATACCATGTAATGTGACCAATACATTTTATCAATATTGAATATTTGAACAAATCCCCATGACCAAGAATCTGTCCCATTTTTACAGAATGATGACTGAAAATTTAATTGCACGATGTCGTATAAAATTAGATATTAACTAGCAATCAAGCACTTCATAATTTTTTGACCGTTATAGAGTGACATCCTATATAACAGATAGTACCGGCCAGTGACAATTGATATTGTGAACTAAAATGACAGCAAGCATAATGACACGAACACCATCTCCAAGGCTTCGAGTAAACAAGCAATTAGCGAAACAACACAAACTACCATGGGATACAAGGAACAATCCGCCAACCAAACAGTGCAGAAATATTCACCCGGCCAAAGACACTACCTACCACCTATCAGATGGAAATCCAACCAGAGGGAAATGCCTGACCAATAAACAATCAGCCAGCCAAAAAGCCACCAAGGAATCTGCAAGAAAAGGTGGCGTATGCGGTCGCCATCTATCGTCCACAAAGGGAAACAGAGAGAAACAACTAAAGAGTAACGTATAGTTTTATTTTATTAAGTAAAACCACAGCTTATTCAATAACCAGCTATTCATCTCTATCGAAATCGGAAAGTTGGAGTGTCGGGCACTGCGCATCGTGGCAGTGCCCTGAGCGGATCAGTTTCACGGTCTCGTGATTTTTCAGGCGATGTAATGACACGAAGCGAACTGAATTTAAAATGAATATTCGCTTCAAAATCCACGACAAATTCGTCCCAAGCTACGGCTATTGCCCTAAAAAGACCCGGAATTTCGTATTTGTATACAATTTTTCCATTTAAAATCGTTTTCAAACGGATTTTAGACGATAAAACATCGTATTTTAAATTAAACGAACTGTCAAAAGTATTATTCAGATGCCCAGACGTTTAGAAAAATATTAACTCATGGCCCTCTTCTAAAATTTTCACTTGGCTTTCCCAAATCAAAGGATGCCGCCGCAAGATGAGTAGCTGGTTATTGAATAACCTGTGGTAAAACCTTTTATAATAATCGGAACGTAATTTGAATATCATTATTAAATCATAGTTGGTTAGTTGCAATTAATTTCTATAAATGAAGTCAGCAATGTGAAAGTAGCTCAGCGAGTTTAATGAAGGCAAATAAAATGCTATACAAAGTCAGCAAATTCTTTATAGGTAAACACGTAAAACTGAGTCAGATAAAAAGCTATTAATATTAAAAATATTAAGTATCATTATTTAAATAGACAGGACCGTATTTAAGTGATAAAATGTTAGATGTACAATTGAACTCATCAGAATGATTTCATTTATGGGATATAGTTCAAGTATTCTGTTTTTCTAGAAGTGATCAATCAGAGAGTGAGGTTGTTAGTGAGTATAAATGCATGAGGGAATTGACAACTTTCTATATTATGGATATAAAAATAAGAATTAAGGAACTATAGTTAGTAAATATAAAGACCGGATCGTCTTTTGAATATTATAGAATAACTAGTATATATGATTCTAGAAAGAAATAATTTCTATAAACTATTTTTTTGCTTCTAGTAAATCTAGAATTAGAATTGTAAATATGTAGTTGTAACAGTTCGATTTTGCCAATTTTTAAATTTTATTTATATGCCGCATTTAGGGAAAAAGATGCTGTATTTTGTACTCCTCGGTTCATTAATCCTAAATTTATTGATTTGATTTGCTAACAATTCGCCTGAAAATGCCACTTTCCTGATATGAATTAACTATATTTTAAGTATAGGTTAGCTATATATTTGTATTAGTATTTATAACACGTTGTGACTCTATTTATTTTAGTTGATAAGCGATGCACATTATTATTAAGATACTTTGGCTTGATTTGAATCACATTACCCTGGAACGGTCAACAAACCGATTTATATTTTCAAGAATTCTGTTAGTGAAGCGTGCAAATACGCTGCATTTGACTTGTTGATCCATATTTTAATTTTGGTTGGCATATTCCATAACTTTTTGGGAACCCCTGGGTTGCGGAACACCAATTACCGGACGCCATTTATGAAGATCGTTAGATCGTTTTTGGACCTCTGCTTTAATAGATTTCTCGCTTTATACGGCGACTAGTTTTTGTGGGGTTCATGCCAAATAATAGGGATGGGCTATCCATAAGGTTTCTTGTAAGAGTGTTTCCTAGCATTTCTTGAAAAATGTAATTTAAGCTCCCTATTCGTGGCTTACGCCATCGTTTATCATCCTAATAAGCGAAAATTAAGGCGTATATTGTCTTGGAATTATTCCCCATATCGAAATCGCTCGGCTTGTTTCATTCCATCCTTACTTCTTAATCGGAAGTAAGTAAAGGAAAATTGACGAAAACGATCGAGAGTTCCTTCTAGTTTGACCAGTAGGCGAGGAGGAGAGAAGCTTTCTGTTCTAGTACAGTCGTATAGAGACTCCACATTTAATTTGTGATTTAATTCAAGCCATTTATTGGAGATATTCTGTGGAATCTCTTGGTGTTTTGACACGACCGATTAATCGGGATCTAGATACTGCTGTATTAGGTAAGCATTTTCTCTGGATTTCTTTTTGTATTGCCTGTGAAGCGCGTGAACGCCATGATGCTGACGGTTTTCTTTTTCATTATTCATAGAGGCTTCCACGTTCGTCATATAAGACCGAGACCGTCGAATATCTCATAGTTAGCCCTCACACACACACGATCGAGGTAATTATTGCTGCCGTTTTGCCTAAATTAATAATTTAATTGCTTATCTGTGTTACCTTTTTTTATGCATATATCGCCATTTGCTTTTGCGTCTCACATGTTACCTTATCTACTCCATTTTATCTTTATTATCCGAATTTTTATTTTAATGTAACTTTAATTTTGATCATATAGGGAAGTTTATATATTCTTTTAGGGGTGATTCATCCCTATCTTTGTTATATTCAAGTTGTCTGTACCCTGGGTACATCTTTTATTTGCCGATAGTCATTGAAAATTCATGAATAATTTTTTTTGGGGAAATTTGTTTTATAAAGAAAATATATTCATGCGAGGGGTGGCTATGGTTTTTAGTAAAGTAAGGGGACTTCGTTTAATGCGCACTGAATTATTTCAGGGCTTTTTTCCGGAGGTCCACCACCTTTTTCCGGAGGGTACAACCTCTCTCTCGGAGGCCACTACCTTGACCTTGAATCACCCTGTTCTAGTGGGTTGGAAGCAGGCTTTACCAGCGGCACCTATCAGCCAATCTCGACACCAAGCTATCGAGACCTCGGCTAGATCTTCTCTGGGGGCCATCAAGAGGCAGTACCTGAGGTATCTATAAGTGCCCGGCGCCTCCACCAGAGTTCGACGACCGGATTTGGGGTATTGTACTGAAACTTTATCGTTTGTTGATCTGTTTAATATGATCGCTCTTAGTTTTCCTCCTTTAATTTAAAACAAACATTGACCGCAAAGCTCTGAGAGAGCTCATCAATTTTATTTTCATTTATTCACTGGTTTATCGGACCATTTAATCTGATTGCTCTGAATTTTCTTTCTTTTTAATAAAAGTCAAGCGTTGGCTCAATAATTTTATTCTTTTCATTCATTAATAACCGCTCCGAACCTTATCATTTTATAATATGGATCAAGCATCGACAGCCACGCTTTCAATAGCTTTATTCTAGTTTTGCTCTTTTATTAATTTATCGAGTCTTTTGATTTAATTATTGTGGCAGTTCATTGCTGCATATTATCATTGCTACATGCAAAACCAGTGCAGCTATTAGCGCACGCATACCTAGTTGTAATTAGCTTAGTTAACGTCAAGTGATCACTTTGATAAGTAATATTTAGTGCATTTAGTGGTAAGGCATACAGAACCGAGTATTACCAACCGAATTGGTCTCCGTACAATCTCCATATTGTACTCTGTTTACTTTATCAATTACTTTTACAGTCATTTAACATTATTTTGTCTTTAACTAACCACTTTTCAATTTATTATTTTCTCCAGATAGATTGTTGCTGTGTTTAAAAAAAAAGAACTTAGTAGCAAATACATTGTTCTTTAAATTTTCAGATTGTGTTTTTTTACAAGTTAAGTTAATTGTTTATAATCCCGCCTTTATTCTCGTTTTCTTATTAGTTTGAAATTAAGTACTAAATACCGGTTGATTTTATGAGCTGACCTAGCCACCCTGCACAACATCAGCAGGGCTTTTTCCGTTTAGTTGGCTAGAACGGGTGGCGCTCAAACGACCCCACGACAGGGGTCGGGCTTTGCAATACAACTCTCCGGGGCCTTTTTAATTAATTGGGGAAAAAAATTTATTTTCATTTTGGATTCAATCAGAAAAACGTGTTGCATATTACTGAAAAAATTTATAAAATTGTGATATTATAATTATGATAAAGGTGATAATCCAAAAATCAACTTTCATGGGGTGGACGTATCCCATGCAGGCTCAATTATTCAAAGCGAACAAAATATTAAAGCAATACATATATCAGTATTTTATAAAAAGTCGATAAAATATGTCTAAACGTTGATTGACTAATAGGCGCCTATTAGCCAATCAACGGTATAAATAAACATTGTTAAATATAGTCATAGAAGTAGGATGAGTAAAAATTCAAATATTGATAGGAAAAATACTAGGAGACAGGACCGTCTTGTGAATAATATTGAGTTCTACATACTATTTGTTCTTTGTTTATTGAAAATCTAAAATTAGAATTGTAATATTATTAAGAGAATTTATATATTTTTTTTTGTTGCATGCATATACCAAGCACCAGTGAATGTCCGTACTAGTCTCTACAGCAGACTCTCACATGTGATACCTTCAAAAAGGTTAGGGCATGTCAAACATTGTTAGGACATAGACTGCAGTGAAGGCTAGAGGATGTTACAAAGGGGCAACCTGGATCTAGAAAGTAACAAATCCATTGATGACATTTTGTATTATATAGCTATAATGTAATGTTATATTATGCGACGGGTTTTCTCGAAGTGAGGTCTTTCTTTTTAAAGAAGTAGAGGTCATGATAACGTTCGGGACCAGCGTTTAGAGGGCGGGGGAACGTGTGAACTACTAAAATGTATAAACTACTAAATAAATATCACCTTATCCTAAGTTTGAACTTGAACTTGGAAATTATTATATGAACATTAAAGGCAAACTATAAACAACTCGAGCAGGCAACGCGAGAGACTTTCAACCTTAAACATGCAATGCTTAACAGATTTTATGATATAAATACGCTGCCGAACTTTTAGTTTATTAGACTTTGTGTCTCACCTAACAGACCGCTCCTGGGCAGTACACATTGTACGCTTTGGGTTCTATCCTATCATAAGTTCCTTACCCTAATCTGAGTCTCGCTCTGAGCGCATGGTCGTGAACTCAGAGTTTGCCTATTCACAGTTGTAGTACAAGGCGAATCTACGAGAGATTTGTTAAAGTTTTGAGAAAGATAATTTTAAAAGTAGAAATCAGTGAAGATCAAGTTCAAATTTTAAGTGCAAACTATAAGTGGAAATCTAGTGATACTAATTCAAACTAACTATAAATGAAACACAACACAAACTCCTGAGAAAAACTCTATTTATAAAACAGTGACCAAAGACTTATAATCAATTCATAAATATACCTCAATCGAGAAAGCATGCTCACCTTAGTAATCGGGTATAATATAATCTTATGAAGTTTCTGACCAATAGACATTGTTAATATTTTATCATTAAGTTTTTAACCAATAGACGTTGTTATTGTTTTCAACTGGAGTGCTTTCTTTATCATCTCTTCTCACCTGACGTTGAGCGATTCCGGATCTGAGTTACTCTCCTGCACGCTCAATCAAGGCGTGGCGTCACGAAAAACAACTTTTCGTGACAATATTGTTGTCAAGTAATGAAAATTGATACGAAGCATAGGTCACCTTACATGGAGATATTTGGTGCGACAAATAAATGAAAATTCCTTCCTTCAGCCTACTAAACTATGGATACGGATATAACATGCATGCTGAATTAACCCAAAATTGTCCGGAGTTATAAATCGTTCCTCAATCGGATCTCCGGGGGAACTGTGTTAAATGAAGTCAGGAAGGAGAGACTAAGTCTACGAAGCGAAGTAAGGGTTGGTACTTGGAATGTGCGTAGCTTATATGAGGCCGGAAACCTGGCCAACCTACTAGAGGAAATGAAAAGACTGAAGATGGACATTCTGGGTGTCGCGGAAACGTGGTGGCCTCAGGCTGGAGTGTGTCACGTTTCTGGAGGGGTCATGTACTATTCAGGAAATAATGACAGAAATCATAGAAAGGGAGTGTAGGAATAGTCCTGACTGAAAGGTTATCCAGATCTGTAATAAATCTTCTCCCTTTCTCAGACAGAATCATATTACTTAAACTATACGCCAAACCAGTCAACATCAATGTCATCCAGGTGTATGCGCCCACAACAGATTCAACAGAAGATGAGATCGAGAGGTTTTACGAAGAATTAAAGCAAGTACTCAAACAAGTTAAAAATCATGAGATAAACATGATTATGGGTGATTTCAACGCCAAAGTGGGAGAATGAAGATTTGAAGCATTGGTGGGAGTTTATGGACTAGGATTACGCAATGATCGTGGCGAACGTCTTTGCCAATTCTGCCAGGAGGAAAACATGAAAATAACAAATACATGGTACAAGCTGCCACCTAGACGCTTATATACGTGGAAGGCTCCAGGAGATCGCCCAGACAACATAATCCGAAATCAGATCGATTACATACTCATCAACAAACGTTATGGGACATCGGTAAAGAGAGTATGCACCTATCCGGGTGCCGATGTGCCCTCAGACCATGTTCTCTTGATGGCGGTAATCAAAATCAAAATTATGACAATCAAAACCCATGTACCACAGCGAAAGATAGATTACGAAAGACTTAAAGATGAAGAAACAAAAAACAAAGTTACCAAAAATCTTAGTGAGAAAATACTGACAACCATAGATCCACAGACGGTAGAGGAAGCTAACATGGGTGATGTATGGGAAGAAATGGAGGCTGCCATGACCAATGTTGCAGAGGCAGAATTGGGACATAAACGAAAAGTACAAAAACACGATTGGATGACAGATGAGATACTGGCGCTGTTTGAGGAACGAAGAGGGTACAAGAACAAAGGGAATGGTGATAACTACAAAAAAAATCCAGAAAGTCATTAGAACGAAGATAAGAACCGCTAAGAATGAGTGGCTGAAACAACAGTGTGAAGAACTAAAACAACTACAAAGAATACACGATGACTTCAACCTACACAGAAAGATAAAAGAGACGGCAGGAGTATATAGAAAGAGTCCATTCTCTAACGTAAAAAACGATCAAGGAGAATTAGCGCAGGATGATCAACAGCGTAAAATCATATGGGAAAACTATATTAGCGACCTTTTTGCCGATGAAAGACCTGCTGTTGAAAATGTAGACGACAAAGACCTCTCTGGACCTCCCATCACAAAAGAGGAAATTATAAGAGCGATCAATACATCCAAAGATAGAAAGGCGATTGGCCCAGACCGCATACCTGTCGAGTTGCTCAAACTATTGGACGATAAAAGCATCACAGTTCTTCAGACGATATTTAATCGAATCTATAACACAGGCGAATATCCCGCCAAATGGCTAACATCGAATTTTATCCCCTTGCCAAAAAAGAACAATGCAACAAAATGTGAGGACCACAGACTAATCAGCCTCATGAGTCACACACTGAAGATATTCCTTAAGATTATCCACTACAGAATATCAATAAAGTGCGAAAGAAACATCGGATCCACACAATTTGGATTCAGACGAGGTTTAGGCACGAGAGAAGCATTAGTTGCGACTCAAGTACTAATTCAGAACTGCAACGATCAGAGAAAGAACATAATGCTGTATTTCATCGATTATGAAAAGGCGTTCGACAGAGTCCAACATCATAAACTGATCCAAATCCTAAATAGATTGGACATAGACCAAAAAGACATCCGCTGCATTCAAAGCCTATACTGGAACTAAATAGCTGAAGTCAGAGCTGGTAACAATCTCACAGAAGCAAGACCTATTTGTAGAGGGGTCAGACAAGGGTGTGTTCTCTCCCCACTTCTCTTCAATTTATATTCTGAAGCCATCTTTCAGGAAGCCCTAGAAGAACGCAACGCGGGCGTTAAGGTGAATGGTCGAATGGTGTATGGGTCAACAATATTCGTTATGCGGACGACACAGTTCTAATTGCAGATAATATGGAGGATTTGCGGGATATGCTTGGGATTGTCGGTGAATGCAGTAAGAACATGGGCCTCAACATCAACACCAGGAAGACTAAATTCATGATAATTACTCGAAAGCCACAAGAGTTTCAAAACTCAAGCCTAACATATGAGAATCAACCAATAGAGCGAGTAAATAAATTTAAATATCTAGGAACGTGGCTGTGTGAAAACTGGGAATCAGACACAGAAATCAGATGCCGGATTGAAAATGCCCGCAGTGCGTTCATGAAATTCAAAAAAGTACTCACCAATACTGATTTCGATCTTGGCTTGAGAATTAGATTTGTCAAATGCTATGTCTGGACAGTGTTGCTTTATGGTGGTGAGCACTATGAACAAGCTGGAAGCATTCGAGATGTGGGTCTATAGGCGTGTACTGAGGATTCCATGGACTGCAAGAAGAATCAACGATGAGGTCTTGAGGGAAAGAGAGGAATCGGCAGGAAAAAGATGTCATGGCTCCGCAACGTTAGGCAGTGGACAGGACTGAGGACAATGCAAGAACTAATGCATACCATACGTAATAGGGAAGAGTGGACAAATGTGATCGCAAACATCCATTAATGGACATGCAGCAGAAGAAGAAGAAGAAGAAGAAACAAGATGTGGATGTAAATTGCTGGATTTCAATCGTTAAAATTTCGAGAAGTATTAATATGCTATGTAATGTGACCAATATGTACCATTTTTTATATTATCAAATGTATTCAATACTTAAACAAATCGCCACGGTCAAGAATATATTCCATTCTTGACAGAATGCCGAATGAAAAATTTAAACACAGGACGGCGGACAAAATTTGATAATAATTAACCATCCAGTCATTTTCTGACAGTTACAAGGTCATATCCTAAACAACGAAGCTCTTGAAGATCATATAAAGACGGAAATCAAATTTGGCATATAAACGATAGGCATCCCTATATGGAGACATATGATGTCAGAAAAGAATTAACGTTATTTCCTTCAGCCTCCTAGACTGTGGTTTGCTATTGTTAAGTCACTGGACGACGAAGAGTTGCCAACAGCATGAAAAAATTGACATCTTAAGAGAATCGCATGTGTTCAAATTAAAAATTTTACTGCTTTCGCCACAATGAGATGTGGATGTAAATTACTGGATTTTATACGTAACTATGCTGGCTTTGTTTTTCCAATGCCAAGCATATAGTCGAAGTTTCTTAAATCGCAGGGATAGCAATAACTATCCCTGCGGTAAAGATTATTGATCATTGAAATAGCATATTGGGAACATATAAGCCCTTATGATATATAAGAAACCATTATTTTTTAGGAATGCGAAGAATGTAAGGCTTGTTTAAATTAAACCATAATAAATATCCATAATTAACTTAAAAGTTGGCATGAATAAATAAAAATAAGGGTAAACTATTTGAGTATCCTGCCAACAAAATTAATTCAGCCAAGAGATGCACTCAAATTGAAATTTCCTACACCCACGTAACGAATTTATTTACCAAAGTTATACCTTTATTAACTCATCCAAGAAGAGTTTATAAGCTAAATTAAATAAAAGTTAAGAGGCTTGATATAGAGATCAAATTTTAACATCCACTTAACTTATATTAATTAATCAGTTTGGGTTATATGAGACAACTAGGTACGTAATTTTTCGTTTCTTTTCCAGGAAAACAAGTGCATATTTTCTAAGCCAAAGTAAAAATCAAAAGGGGCAGAAACAATGCGAATAATTTTGTATTTGTATTAACTAATTGTATTCATACTTAGCTAGTTAAATAGTTGTATTGTCACGAGTACCAAATAGTTAATATCTTGAGATTGAAGGTATAGTTTAGATGCTTTATGAGGACTTGCAAACTATATTTCGTGGCGTGTAGCCTTGGTTGGCGTGCAGGTTATGTAGCTCAGACTAGTGATCGGTCTACATCAGGAGATGGTAACATAACTTTAAGGATTGGCAGGTCCGACTTGAGTACTTTAGACGGCTATCCCCCAAGAAGCAGCGCTCCTGTAAGCTACACCTCTTGAGTTAGGTTTGAGGATTCGGATATCGTTAGACCAACCAAAGCCTACGTTCCTGTGAACTGCGGACAATGGTTAGAGCGGAATAGGTGAGAGACAAAGTCTGTCGGACTGATGGTCCGCTTGACTATTTATATAATAAAATCTGCTGACCATTGCCACACTAAGACTGCGCTGTTCGCTGGCATTGGTTATAATTTGTCTTCAATGTTTACATAATATTTTCCAAATTAAGCGTGCAATATTTGATGTTTTATTCTCCTTAAGAATTCAATCATTTTCAGACCGTTACATCTTCAGAAGACAAAGGTATTAAACGCTTTCGATTTACACGACCGATATAAAACACGAAAGCTCACAAGAACGTTTTGTGTTAAATATAATCGATCTAAATGTTCATACGAGGTATTTTTATACAAGATTGATCTGTTGTCTTGTATTGAACCTGAGTGGCTGATTTACGTTATTACCGTATAAGTAGGGAAGAGATAAGAAAGGAAATCGTTAATGCATGACGGCGTTTCACAGCGCCCGACTTATTACTACTAATCCATTTTGGGGCTTGACAGCTATGATTTTGGTGTTTAGCAGGTTATCGCGCACCCCATTTACTTTTATATCACTGTCACCAGCCTGCCTGGACCTAATGGCATGTGAAATCGATGAATTTATGTTCGTTTAGATTAAACATTTACAAACTATATAGCAAATAAACCCAGTGGAGTGGAAGTGTAAAATTTGAAATACGTGCCACTACTTTTCCTGATTACTCTCTCGAATTGCAAATAAATTGCTCTGCTGAAAAATATGGTGTAATGGCCTACTTATTGAACATATCCCGAACAATTTGTATAATTTTCTTATAATTATAGGCGGTTACCAGTCCTTATCTTATTTGTACTTGATAACGATTGCAATCTTAAAAGTCGCCATTAGTTGTTTTAATAATTCTATTTTCAGTTTACTAGTTGCAGTGGCGGCCTCTGCCGTGGGGCACAGGAGTACGTGCCCCCAAAAATTACATAAAAAAAGTCATAAAATAATACACCTAATAGACACCTATTCCTATTATGCCAATAATAATATTACTAATTATTTGTAAATATTTCAGCATATTAAGCATTACCATTATCTAATTATCTACTAAAGTACTAGAGCAATTTACTAATATACGCACACGTTCACGCGTCCCAATTTTACGTCACAGATAGTCATAAAGCACGTTGTATTCTATATTGTTTTCAACGCCGCGCCGTCTGGAATGGCCGATTGGCGCATATTCTTATTGCGTCCACTTGTCGGTATCCCTTTGATCTGTGATTTTCACCGCTTGTCGCGTTCGCTTTGCCTGCAGTTTTGATTGAAAATTTGGGACTAACCCAAACTAACCTAAATCAAAGTGAAACTAAATTAAAGCATACCAATATAAATTAAACGAATTAAATCACATAAAATCGAACCTATATTAAAAATACTCCCGGGCGGAAGCACCAAATTGCTTCAAGGGAGAAGCCTCTTTGACACGTGGTGGAGGCTGCCGCTCTGATCTCCGTACATAGGACCTAGGACCATGGACTCATCAAGGAGATAACCTTTGGAGGCTGCCGTTCTGATATCTAGTGATATTTATTGGGAGCTGCCGTTCTGACCCCGGCTTTTCAGCTATTTATATGCAGTGAAGTCACATGATGGTAATGCCTTTTCGATCTTTCTACAAATAACGCCATTCTGACCCACATAACAAGTGTTTCTTCTTTTTTTTCAAACCCATTTTTGAGAAGTGCTGTTTTAATTGTTGGGCAGCCTGACATACAGGGCCAGTATTTTTTTCCTTTCGTCAGAATTAAATAAATCTCCAAATACAATTCATAGCCATTGGGATCCACACGGTTAATTTCTGTGCCAGCTTCTCTTCAGATTTAGGATACCATCAATTAACAACGGAGTATTACAGAGATTGGCGGCTTCGAGTTATTCATCACACATCTTCCAGAGGGAGTGAATCTTTTCTGCGGCCGGAATTTCGTTCCTTCGAGGAGTAACTTGACTGCTCTCGGAGTTATTAAAAAAATCTCTATCCCATGGCAAAATAAGCATAAGAAAAACCAACAATTAAGCTCAAGGACACGATGGACCCATGGACCAAGGTCAATATAAAAAGCAAGAGGACTATAATGACGAAGCAAATTTTCACTTAATCATGCGAGAGGCGAAAGAGGCGATGGCAAAATATAAAACAGATAATATACAACAAAAATATAAGAAAAGTGCCATTAGCAAGGACAACGACGTAAAGAAAAAATTACTAGCTTTTTTGGGGAAAAAATTGCGGGAAATTACAAGTTTAAAACATAAGTATCATTGACAAATACCTTAGATAATAGGTAAAATAACACTTAGGCGGAGGAACAAGCAAATAGAAAAAGAAGAAGAAGTTTTTAAGAAGTGGGTTAAGTGTACATAAAGGATGTACTAAGAAATAAGTATATACAAGGGGTATAAAGAATTGCTGAACTCAACTATCTCAGAATAAGTATCACACAGGGGAAAATCACAAACCAGATAGTTGCAAAGCAAAATATACGAGGAACTAGGAAATGAAAATAGAGTTTCATAGAGTATAAGTATAAGAAGAAACCAGCAACTATAAAGATACAATACACTAGAGGAGTACGACAAACTGGACCAGGGATGGAGGAAAACAAGAAAAAAATTAAAAATAACAAAAAAAACCGTAACTAAGTAATTAGGAAGCAACCAAAAACTAAGCAAATACAAAGAAACCAGACACTAAGAAGAAATCAAAAATTAAGCAACTAAATATAAGAAATTAGGGAATAGAAATAGTAAAAAATAGATCAAATAATATGTTAGGAATATGAAAATAGAATTTGGAACGCGAATGTTGATGATAAGTATCTGAGATGATAGAGAAAATCATAATGCAAACAACGCGAATGTTGATGATCAGTATCTGAGATAAGAGAGAAAATCATAATGCAAACACATAGGCGTCCAAGGAAGGTTGATAGTCAGATGCAGTCCTGAGACACATAGCAGCCAAATGGGGATCCACGACAAGGATCTTGAATTGAGTAGGAACCTCATCCATGGATAACCATTGGCTGGACTCCAGGACCGAACTAAGCTATAGGCCAGAAAGTTTAAAGTGCTCAAATATAACTTAAATTTAAGTAGGTACGGAACGATATGCCTATTCGAATATTGAGGACCACTCGTTAATATTTAAGGAGGTTCCTCTCTTTTAGATATACTCATCAAAAATGAGTTCTTGATCGTCTATACGATAACAGAGTTTTCTGACAGTTGCTAACAAATCTTTATTTATTATGGAGATTTTTTTCTTTTTGAGCTTTTTAACCGTAAAACACGTTTTGCATTGGGGACCAATGCAAGACGGAGGGGGACATGTGTAAACCAGAAATCGTATTCACTATAAAAGAACACTCAGTCTAAAGTTTGAACTTGATACTTGATCTTGAATGATAAAATATTATACTTATTATCTAGACATATTTTAAAAACAATCAGTAAACTTTCAACAAATTTTAGTAAAAAAGAACGTGCAAATCGAGTAAACGAAAACTTGGTCATCTGGTTAGTCGTACCTTTAGGGCAAACGCTTTCTGGTAACAAGTTCAAACCCTCCAAACTTGGTCGTCTGGTTACTCGTACTCTGAGGACAAACGCTTTCTGGTAACAAGTTCAAACCTTCCATACCTGGTGTAACAGTTCGATTTTGCCAATTTTAAAATTTCATTTATATGCCGCATTTAGGAAAAAAAATGATGCTGTATTTTGCACTCATCGGTTTATTAATTCTGAATTTAATAATTCGCGTGAAATTGCCTCTTTTCTTAATGTAAAATTAACTATATTTTAGCTATATAATTGTATTCTTAATCCGTTGTGACTATTTATTTTAGTTGACAAGCGAAAGCGATGTACCTTATTATTAAAATAACTTGGCTTGATTTGCATTATATTATCGTAAACAGCCAGCGAATCGATTTATTTTTTTAAAGAATTCTGTTAGCCTGCAAATACGTTGCATTTGACTTATTGAACCATAATTTAATTTCAGTTTGAATATTCTATTACCTTTTGAGAACCCTAGGTTGATGTTCCGGAGATCGTTTTTGGACCTCTGCTTTAAATATATTTCTCGTTCGGTACAGCTGACCAGTTTTTTTGTAAGGTTTATGCCAAATAATAGGAATGGGCTATTTATCGCGCGTTCGTCATTCTCGATTTAGATTTTTGAAGGTTTATCATTCCTGTTAAAGCATTTCCTAGCATTTCTGGAAAAATGTAATTTTAGCTCACTATTCGTAGCTTCCGCCGTCATTTATCATCATAATAAGCGAGAATTAAGGCGTTTATTTTCTTAGAATTATTTCTTGTATCGAATCACTCGTCATGTTTTCAGCCCATCACTACTTGTGGCGCAGCATTTAATTTCGAAGGTAAATTGACGGAACGTTGGAGAAGTCCTTTTCTAGTTTGCTCGTCCGGCGAACGTTTGCCTTTGCCAGTATAACGAGAAACTGCACGTTTTAAGTATTGTGATATAATACAACCCTTTTGATAAGGGATTTATCGTGTCGTTTCTGTTTGTGTTAACACGACCGATTTTTCGGGCTCTACAAGCTGTACTAGGTAAGCATTTTCTCTGGATTCCTTTTTCTGTGGCCTATGAAGCACGTGACCGCCATGTTGCTAAATTTTTTTTTTTGTTTCCATTATTTATAGCGGCTTCCACGTTCGTCCCATAAGACCGAGACCGTCGAATCTCTCCTAATACACCCTCAAGTCCGAGTTCGAGGTAAATATCGCTACCATTTTTGCCTAAATTAATGAAATTGATTGCTTATCTACCTTTTATTTTTTTGTGCACATAACGCCATTTGCTTTTCCCATGTGTTATCTTATCTACTCCATTTTATCTGGTCCGAATTTTTATTTTAATGCAACTTTAATTTTGATCATATGGGGAAGTTTATATATTCTTTTAGGGGTGATTCATACCTATCTTTTTATATTCAAGTTGCCTGAACCTTAATATCTCTTTTATTTGCTTTATTGCACTGCAAGTCCATGGGTTTTTTTTGTCTGGAAAAATTTGTTTTATAAAGAAGATGTATTTATGCAAAGAGGGAGGGGGTATATGATTTTTATTAAAGTAAGGGGGCTTCATTTAATGCGTACTGGATTATTTCAGGGTTTTTCTGGTGGGCTAGAAGATTAATTGGAGAGCTACCACTTTTTCTGGTGGGCAGAAGTTCAAGTGCAGAACTACCACTTGTTCTGAAGGGCCAGAAGCCGGTCCACAACCTTTTCTCTGGAAGGCCAGAAGCGTCAGTGAAGGGCCTTAACTTGTGGTTCCCGCACTAGAGGCCATCGACAGAGTTCGACGACGGGATTTGGGTATTAGTTTTGTGTCTCATTGTTTCTTATGTTTACTCTTCGTTTGCTTTTATTCATATAAATCAAACATTGAATTGAGCTAGCTCATTGATCTTAATTAATTTAATTTACATTTACATTTATTCACTGGTTTATCGGACCAGATAATCTAATTGCTTAGAGTTGTTTTCTCATTTTAAAAGTCAAGCGCTGGCTGGATAACTTCATTCTTTTCATTCATTAGCCGGCAGATATAACCGCTCTGAATTTTATCTTTTTATCATATGAATCAAGCTAACCATAGTTTTAATCTAATCTGGTGCTTTTATTAACTTCTCAAGTTTTTTTTTGATCTAATCATTCTGTCCCCTCATTGCGGCATATTATCACAATCAGTGCAGCTATTAGCGCACGCATACCTAGTTGTAAGAAACTTAGTCTGCGTCAAGTGATCACTTGGATAAGTAGTGTTTAGTGCATTTAGTGATAAGGCATATAGAACCGAGGTTTTCCAACTGAATTAGTCTCTGTACGTACAATCTTCATATTGTACTCTGTTTATTTTATTAATTACTTTAAGTCATTTAACATTCTTTTGTCTACTCAACCACATTTTAATATAACCTTTTTCTCCAGATAGATTCTTGCTGTGTTTGCAAAAAAAAGGATTTAGTAGCAAATATAGTGTCCATTAAATTTTTAGATTGTGTTTTCTTGATAGGTTAAGTTAGTTGATTATAGTGCCATAATTATTCTCATTTTCTTGAAAGTTTTAAATTAAGTACTAAGAACCGGTTAATTTTATGAGTGAATCTAGCCACTCGGTACAACACCAGCCGAGCTTTTTCCGTTTAGCTGGCTAGAACGGGTGGCGCTCAAACGACCCACGACAGGGGCCGGGCTTTGTAACGCGACTCTCCGGGGCTAGGTTCATTTTTTTAAATTAATTGGGAAAAAAAAATCTTTGGGTTCAATCATAAAAAAACGTGTTGCACTGGTCATCTGATTAGTCGTACCTTTAGGGCAAACGCTTTCTGGTAGCAGGTTCGAGCGCCCCTAAAGTTACGTCAGTGAAAAGTAGAGTGAAAAGTAAAGTTAGAAGTAGAGTCAACCTAAATCAAACTGAAACTAAATTAAAGCATACCAATACAAATTAAACGAACTAACTCTGTTAAAATCTAACGTAAACTAAAAGTACTTTCAAGGGAACCTCAAATTGTTTCAAAGAAACCAAATAGGTCGAGTCCGGTCAGTCCTCAACAAATGGTCATGCGTCTTACGTTACTCTGGTAGATTATATTCAAACATAGTTATCATTCTAAGTGCATACCTTCCTGTATACTAAACCTGGGAATCAATATACGTACAGATTGTTTCGAAGTAAGCGAGTCATTATTCCTTCTGAGTTACCTACGCCGCCTGAAAGAGCAAAGAGGAACGCCGCCAGCAAATATACTCAGCGACACGTAATTGGGAAGCGTCCAAAATCCTCTTTGGCTATATTATCATGACGGTACTAGTGAATAGAAAACGTTCGATTAATATAAGATATTTTTAACAACCAGTGAGGTCAGATTAAGAAAACCTTCATGCAGAACTTTTTCTCTGAATATATTTCAGTAATTAAAAACGGAAAATTCAACGCCACTGCCCCTACACATACATTGAAACTCCCATGGTAAGAGAAACGAGCATTAGCACCATTTTGCACGCTCCACTACTTATCTGGATAATTTATGGTGGAAAAACGTTTCGACAGTTGAAAATGTATTTCCCGTCCTTCTATTCATTCTGCGAATTGTTATAGCAACGTGGAAAATTTATAGGCATTTGGAGAGACGCGATTTTAATTTGGCTTATAGGGGTTACTGTTATGTTGGGGAGTCTGCGACATATTTTGACCCAGTTCGTAGCATATGTTACAACAAAGGGATCTGATGTACTATTCACTAGAAACCGAAATAATTTATAGGTTGTGAAATTGACTTTGTATGTAGATCTGTAAGATACTGTACTCTGCGCATTAGCTTTGCCACTACTGTAAGCTCTCTGCCAATTAATTAATTTAATGTTGGCTTAAACATTATCAACCAAAAAAAAATACATTTTTCACTCCAACTTTTTAAATATACTTCGATCCGTTTTCAGAAACTCGACATTAATTAGAAATTTGCAAAAGAGGGCTAATCAAGTTTTTTTAAACTCATTAATTTCTTAATTCGCTTATTTTCCAGCGTTTCGTCTCCGAGCAATTTTTTGCAGGAAAACTTCTGCCGAGTCACTTCAGCCAAACCTTGTTATTGATTAGTTTGCTATTTCTTGGCGGGCCTTAATGATTTTCATCCGCTGTTGAAAAGGTTTACTAAACCGATAAATCTTAAATCTGATGGCTTCGAGATTTACAAGGATATTTTAGGGCCATAACGTCTTACTTTTTGCTAAACATCTTAATGCGTTGTAGTTAACTCAATAATCTTGGCACTTTTGAATAATGATTCCTGAATATATGATAATAATTATTTTGATGCTATCGATTTATGTTGTTTCTGATCTTTCAATTTTCCTTGTCTCTGTTGGGTCTATTGCTACATATTTTTGAATTTGTTTCGTTATTCATTTTGCATGCTAACACCTTAAGAATATTCTCGACTACAACTGTTTGTTTACATTTTGTCTCTGCATTTTTTGGTTACAAATACGTGTTTTGTGACAATTAATTAGTACTGAAGTGTCTATTAGCCTTACTGTGTGTTGTTCTGTGCATGGATTGTGGAGTTTTTTTGAGAAGAACCAACAAAAACTTCTAAAAAGACTTTTTATCACTGAATTTTGTTGCCGATTTTTTTCCCGCCAAAACTGTGTGAAAAGTAAGGTTAGCTGCAACTGTCATTCTTTTGACACTTGGTCAGCAAAGAAGTGTCACGTCACTTCTTCTTCTTCTTCAAGTTGGTCATTCTCGTTTTTTGGAATTTGATAACCTGCATTACATGGCTAACTGCTATAAGTGCAAGCAAGACTGTGTTCTTAAGGAGGATAAGTCGCAACTTTTTGGATTTCCTTGCGACCTATGCCAAAACGTAATATGCGCTGGTTGTAGTAAGGTAAGTGCATCTGAAGTTCGCGTTCTGATCCTCAAGGCAAGATCACTGTTGCATTTTTGCCCTGACTGCATCTGTTTGACTATTAAGAATATGTCTGATATTGGTCTGCGGCTCTCAAGTTGCGAGAGGGAAGTCAGGAAGCATCGAGCCAAATTTGAGGAGTTGAATGAACAAATCAAATCTAATGAGGAGGAATGTAAGGTGCTCAAACAATCAAAACCAGATATTAGCGATATTGCCAACCTGGAAAATAAAGTCAAGCATATCGAACAACATGCTACAAGACCCGCTGCATCATCGCAAGATAGCTAATTAGAAAGGCTTGAAGTTTCAATAAACAAAAATCTTACAGAAGCTCTAAATAGGCAAACCAGTGACCTTGCAATCCAGCTTGGAGGTCTTATGGAAGGTGTAAAGCAGAATAGCTTGGAACTGAAAAAATCACTCTTGGAAAAAGTTAATCTGGCTGTGAATTGAATTCCCAGAGTCATTTGAACATTGGCAATGGCACTATTTCACAAAAACCTGAAATATCAGCACATAATGTTAATCATGCTTTATTGCAAGCCTCAACCCAACAGACCCTCAGCAAATATATCAATTTAGCTGACGACGAAGCTGGGAGGACTCCTCGAACCACCCTCACCTCAGATGGAGTTGCAAACCAAGCTAACTCTATAGTTGGCCAGAAAAGATCTGAGAATAATCCTGTAAGTCTGGTGGCATCCAGTCCAATGACTTCAATATCAGTTTCAAAAGTCTCACTTGATATTGGTGAGTCTGATCTTCTGAAATATCTGAAAGCTAACTTTGGGCAGGACATTAGATTTAACATTGAGAGTACAGATGTTAAGTCTGGGGAATATAGGGCTTTCAAGGTCAAGCTACCCAAAGAAATTGAGGCAAATCTGCTACAGCCTCAAAACTGGCCAGAGGGAATAGTTGTAAAGAAATTTACATTTTTTCGTTCCCATAACCAAAGATCTACATCCAGTTACAAAAACAACGGCTATTCGGGAAAGCCCAGAAGAAAATGATATCATGAAGGGAGTGAGGATTGTTAATCTTAATGCTAGAAGCATTCGACTTAAGTCCGCTGACTTGGAACTCTTCTTACATTCAAATACCTATCCTGAAATTGTCTGCATCATAGAAACTTGGTTGTCAACTATGGAGATTACATGTTTCAAACTTAATCATTATGAGGTCGCGCCATACTTTTGTAGGGACTCATGTTAGTGGTGGTGTGGCAATATTTGTCAGATCTGACTTCAGTACCTATAAACATATAGAGAATAAAGAATTTTCATTGTCTAACAATTTTGAATGTGCTGCTGCTCTTTTCCAGACTGTGAGTAGTGTAAAAAATTTAGTTTGTTGTCTGTATCGTCCTCCTAGCTCTGATTTTAAAACTTTTAGTATATACTTTGAGAAACTGTTAAAGCTTTTATGTAAGCATAATATTTTAATGTGTTTTTGTGGTGATTTTAACTATAATTTTATTTCCAGATGTAGGGAAGCAGTATATATTGTGGACGCATTTAGCTCATATGGTCTTACACAAGCTTTTTCTGAACCTTCAACGACTCGGGGCTCATTCTGTACTTTGATTGATAATGCATTTATTAACACTGCACTGCTTTCAATTGAAACCTTTGATTTGGCGTTTTCCGATGATTGTGCTCAAATTCTAATTTAGGCAAATTTTCTATGATGAGTTCTAGATCTTTTTCTGATGAAAACATACATTTCTTTAACCACTTGCTGTCTAAAGAAGATTGGCTGTAGACCTTGAGATGCTGGATTTAGAAAGTAAATTTTCTTACTTTTTTGACACTTTCTCCAGTTTGTCTAATATGAGCTTTCCTTATATAAACAAACACAAGCCCAACCACAGAAGGTCTAATCAGTGGATAACACCATTGATAATTAATGAGGGCAAACAGTTGAGACTGCTTCATACTCAACTAAAATCCACTCACAACCAGGCGTTACTATCATCTTATAGAACTAGATTGAAGGTGCATAGAGAAAATATCATAAATGCTAAAAAAGCCTATAATTCCAACAAGTTGCTTACTTCTAGCAATATAGCTCGAGCCTCATGGAAAATCATTAACTCCACTGCCAACTTCTCATGTCACAAAACAAGGTGTCACCCTAATGTGGTTAATGATAATGGAAAGACGGTTACAGGCAGTCTTAATATTGCTAATACCTTTAATACTTTTTTTGTGGACTCAGTGCGAAAGATCACGGATAATTTTCAGACGCCCATAAGTATGAATGTGCCTTCCGGCGGTGTATCTCAATCTCTTTTTTTATCCCCTCTTACTGACGGTGAAACCCTTGAAATTATAAAATCTTCTTCAAAGGAAAAGTCATCCGGTGTAGATGAGATACCTTGTTACTTACTGCTGTCATGTACTGATCATATTATTTTTCCACTCACCTATCTTCTGAATTTGTCATTTCAGTTTGGATATTTTCCTAAAGAGCTGAAAGCAGCTGTTGTCGTGTCTCTTCATAAAAAGGGAGAGGCAGCAGAAGTGAGTAACTATAGGCCTATTGCTCTCCTGTCTATCTTCTCAAAGATCTTCGAAAAATCCTTTAAAAAAAGACTTGTTGCGTTTTTGGATTCTTTCGGTATCCTGTCATGTCATCAGTTTGGATTCAGAGCTGGACTCTCTACATCTGATGCTATAATATCCCTTTATATAACTATTTTAAATAATTTTGAATCAAAGCTGAAATCTGTTGGTGTCCTTTTTGATTTTACAAGGGCGTTTGATACCGCTAATCATGCTTTACTACTAAATAAGGTATTCCATTATGGCATAAGAGGTCCAGCTTACAAGTGGCTTGAATCATATTTGGCAGGTAAAACCCAGGCTGTTAAACTGGAAGTTAGTGGTCAGGTGGTGGTGTCTGATTGGGCAGCTGTGGTCACTGGGGTTCTACAGGGAAGTGTTCTTGGGCCCATTTTGTTTTTACTTTTTATTAATGACTTACCTTTCCTAATTAATGATAGCTATATAACACTTTTTGCAGACGATACATCAGCAGTCGTCTCGGGTACTGACTATCAGACTCTCCACTTCAAGGCCACCAAGTGTATAGCTGATATTGCGGGCTGGTGCCAGCAAAATGGTCTTTGTCTGAATAGTTTGAAAACCAACTTCCTTGTTTTCACACCAGTTCGAGCTGTTCAGGACAGGTGCTTACTCCTCAGGGAGGGGTCTTCAAGCAGCCTCATCCAACAGGACTCTGCCAAGTTTTTGGGGATTGTGCTTGATCGACATTTGTCATGGGATCCTCAGGTGGAATCTGTGTGCAATAGGTTGTCACGCAGCAATTATGCCGTCTTGCAGCTTCAGGACTATGTGGATATGTATACACTTAAAAGCTTTTATTATGCCTCAGTGCATTCTACTCTATCTTATGCCTTGTTAGCTTGGGGTAATTCTTGCAGCATTGAGAGAGGGCTAATAAGTCAAAAGCGCATCATACGTACCATGTTTAGACTTTCCTTCAGAGAA
>MU184004.1:125453-164826 GCA_016904865.1 Pissodes strobi
AACCCCAACATAGTTGAAATTTATAGAGGTGATATTTTTGAACTTGTGAATATCCTTTTCTGATTACTTTAAAAATATGGAATCAGTGAGGATTTGCTAAGATTTATTATAATTAATACTTATTCGTCCAGTAGTAGTTTCACACATATAATAACCATCTAATTTCTCTATTTAAGAATTCCTGTAACGGTAGTATCGGCAGAACGATTGTTCTAGAAATTAAAATTGATAAAAAGATATTGGAACTTAATGGATCGAAACCGATTCTTATATTTAGCAATACTGTCATAGTAAATTCAGTTGCTCGCTTTAATATTTATAATTTTAAAAAGAATAATTTCAACATTTACCGCTGCTAATTCCAGAATAGTAGGTACCTAGCTTTTTAATAGACAGTGAGCACCCTGGCTAGTCTACTAATTTGTGTATTCTTCTTTGGTAACTTTTAGATTAGTTTTTGTTATGTTATGCAGAATATATTATTTTCTACTCTCATACTCTTTTTATTTTTTACTGTTTATTCCTTATTTTAAATAATGCTTATTTATCACTTTAATCCGCGAAATATCTAACGTTTATATCTCTACATTAAATATAATTTTATAATAAATGTTGTCCAAATTTGCCCTTTTGATTTAAATTGACCGCCATTTCTACCCATGTTCATTGACAGTTTTTCTATAGTGACAAATGTCAAATAAAACCCTTGCGGTTAGATATTTCTTGGTCAACATGGAGTAACTATCCATAGAAGAACGTGTTTTATTGCCAAAACTTATTATCAACAACTAAAAGAAAATGTCATTCTCCCGAAATTTGGTACAATCTGTTAAAGTTATTGTTGGGGAAAAACCCCAGCATGTGAATTAACTTGTTGTTTTTTACCGTATAGTTTGGTGATAACACCCTGTAAGTATGTAGTATGATTGGCCCATAATTAAAACTTAAATAAATTTATTCCACCCCAGGTAAACAGCACATTTGTGCATTGTATTTCAGTTACTCCTTAGTCCGAACCTTGGATTATCGGTATAATAGATTCTGTTATATGCAACAATCGCTGGAAAGCAACTTGTCACTCCGTCAAGGAAATCGTTATTAAGCGTTCTCAGTATAATATATCTTTGTCTCCGTCAATGTTGTGTAAACAACAATATGTCAAATAAAGAAAGAACATGTTTCTACCCTCTCAAATGCATCCGCCTCCGCGCAAATTCCCGCTCTGTTCTCCCTGTCCGCACCGCGCCGGTAGGAAAAATTAGATTTTAGTGCCTTACAAACACTCACCCCTAAGCAACGATCCAGTCATCGCTCTGCTTGAATTTGGCGCCAAGAACATCTACCTTGTTTGACGCCAAGAGATTTAGCAGTTTTCTCATTTGTTTGCAAAGATATTTAGAAAAAATCTGCTGTACTTTGTGTTACCTTTTTGCAACACTGAATTAAGGACTCTTTGAACGTTTTAACGCATTTTCTCGAGAGAATACAACTTGTAGCGTCTCTCCTGTTGAAGATCGAAGATTGTAAAATGGCGGTTGAAAATTTATAGTAGACAAATTTATTCCTGTACTCGAGATTCGAATCAAATTTTCGAAGTCTTATATCCCTGGTGAAGTAAAGTTGAGAGAATTGCAGAAGCAAAGTAACATGGTATTTAGTGTGAACTAGAAAGCAGTTAGTTGAAATAGAGTTGATTAAAATCAGTAAAGCAAGAAGTTCTTGTTAAATTAAATAATCAAGAAGTTTTGTTAGACATTTAATAATAGTTAACCTTATATACAGTTCCCATTTAGTTTTATGTGTGAAAGGATGAATGAATGAAAGTAGTTAGAAATCATTGTATATATTAATCATATTTAATACAAATTAATTCTTGCATTATTAAAGGTATCACGTCCTAACATACATGTTTAAATTCTCACCTTATGAATAAAACCCCCCAACAGCCTATTTTGGTACAGTCCACTAATTGAAGTGAAACTTCTGAAAGAAATATTAGGAATTGAGATTATATTTCTTTTAAGCTTTTCTTTTCTCAACCCTTGCCGCCGGTTTCGACACTCTTTTTTTATATTTTTTCCCTTTTTCAACTTTTTTTCGCCGAAAATCGCGTTTCTCTTACTTTTTTTTTATTCGGAATTGTTTTTCTTTTTGGGACCAAGGCATCACCAATTCATATCATAAAACAAGAAGACAAAGAAGACCATAATGAAGAAGTACATTTTCAGATAATCATGCAAGAGATAAAAGAGGCAATGGCAAAATATAGGATAGAGAATATACAACAAAAATATAAGAGAAGTGCCATTATCTTAGATAATAGATAACACAACAGGCGGAGGAACAAGCAAATAGAAAAAGCAGAAGAAGGAAGGTGGAGTTTTTAAGAAGTAGGAAACGTGGAAATAAAGGAAGAAATAGTATATACAAGGCGTATAAAGAATCGTTAAACTTAACTATCTCAGAATAAGTACCAACCAGTGGAAATTCACAAGTCAGATAGTTTTAAAGCAAAATATACGAGGAACTAAGAAATGAAAATAGAGTTTCATAGAAAAAGTATATAAAGCATATTAGAGATATCGCCAAATAGAGAGCAAGTCATATAAAACTATTATCTAAGGTACATACGGTAACAGAAACTAGTACAAAAGAATTTAAATATAAGAAGAAACTATAAAGAAAAAATACACTAAGGGAGTATTTCGAACTGGACCAAGGAAAAAAGTAAACCAAAAAAGAAAAAAAAATAACTAAACTTAACGAAGTAATTAAGAAGTAACCAAAAACTAAGCAAATACACACAGAAACGAAGAAACTAAGAAGGTGGCGTAGGGGACGATAGTACAGGAGATGATGAACAACGCAAATGTTCACGATAAGTACCTAATTGGGAAATTCGAAGAGGGAAAAAGAAACATGAGCGTTAGAATTTTTTTTAATGGAGATTCCAGTTACTAAAAATGAAAGTTATAATTTCAAATGCAAGTGTTAACGACAGTACCTTATTGGGAAAATCATTGAAAAAACACGTAGGCATTAAAGAAAGAAATTGAGAAATAGAGATATATATCTAGGGGAAAAAGTTATAATTTTAAATGCAAGTGTTTAACGATAGTACCTTACTGGGAAAGTCACAGAAAAATCACACAGGCATTTAATTAAAAGAGAAATTGGAGAATAGAAGAGATAATTATGAGAGTACGAGAGTTATAATATTGAACTAAAATAAAGTAGAAGCTAGAAAGCAAATACAGGTCGTATAGGAAATGTTGCAGCCAACTGTCGCAGATAAGTACCTAATAGGGAAGATCAAAAGTCGGACACTTGGTCAAAATGAGGACCTATGAGATAAAATTAGAAGCTATAGATGGGCATATATAAAGTTATAAGGAAAAGTAGACAGTATATGAGAAGATAGTAAACTAGAGTAGAAATAGAAATAAAGAAGTTAAAAGTTGAATATAGGAAGTAATATTAAAAAAAAATACATCACAAAAGTGCCGGCCAGCACAAAACATAGAGAATATATAGAGATAGTTAAGATATGTAGACAAAATACGTAGATAGATTTAATGATTAAAAATAAGCAAAAAACTTGTAACTTGTGTGAGGTAATCTACACCGAAAATAAATCATTAGCCTTCTTAAAGAATGCGCATATCTGGGAAAGATAATAATTAAAAATACTAATATCCAATTCAAATCAGCAGTTAAGGCAATATAATTGCAGTAAAAAGGTGTAAATAACCCATACATGTATTAAATATATAAATATATAATTAATATTGGTCTAAACAAACTGGTCAACGGTTACGGGGTCAAGCAGTCGATGTTATACAATTATAAACAATCCTTTTAGTTTATCCAGACAAGGCCAAACATTCAAATAAATCAAGCGTTAGCATTCACTAATAAAACATTTTTATTTTCAACAGAAACAAGCCGGCAATGGAATGCGAGCACAAATACCTGAAACTTCCACGATTTGTTTCAAGTACAAGGCTACCCAACATCGAAAACTCAATAATGGCGGCGACGTCACAAACAGATGATGTAGAAAATGCTATTGCCGCAATTTAATAAGTATAACAACGTAGTACACGCATTGTAGCATCCTTATTGAGGATAATTTAGGATGTATTTTCAAAGGGAATAGAGAAAAAAAAGATATGGAGAACACATATACCTGTGTTAATCTAATAGTACATAAGTAAGACAGAGCAACATGTAATGGTTCAAATATTTTTTGTTAAAGCATAATTGCCAATACTTCTTGCGGATTAAAAGAATATAAACATACGAATATAGTCCTAAAGTATTAAGACAATACTTTCAATGATAATTATAATCTTCAATTACCGAACTAATGATATTGAAATATATTTCTAGTATATCTCATTACTTAAAGAACAAGAGAAAAACATGTATATAGATGCATATTTATATTAAAAAATAATATACGGGAATTTATTAGACTAAGAGGTACGTGCCAATATTGTTTACTAATGTTCTGTTATATTTTTGCATGTACTTAGAGCACCATTCAATGTCAACCCACAGTTCGGTCAGATGGAGCCCTTATACGGACGGCAGCCAAATGGAGATCCACGACAAGGCTCTGGAATTTAGTACGTACCTTCATCCATGGATAACCATTGGCTGGAATCCAGGACCGAACTAAACTATAAGCCAGAACCAAAATTGGAAAGTGCTCAAATATAACTTAGATTTAATGATGTGGGGAACGATATGACTATTCAAATATTGAGGACCACTCGTTAATATTTAAGGGGGTTCCACTATTTAAAAAAATACTCATTAAGGAGTTTTTGATCGATAACAGAGGTTTTAAATAATTTCTTTGCCAGTCGCTAACAAATCTATAAGGGTGATTCTTTTCTTTTTTAACTTTTTAACCGTAAAGGATTTAGTAACAACTATTGATTTTTTTAAGCATAACTACCGACTTTTCTGGAGACGTCCTGAACTGACGATAGATATGAAAAAAGAAAGTAATAATGCTATTAATGTAGAAGTAATATGTTTTGTAGAAGATAAAAACCAATTAAAGAAAAAAAATCATAAACTGTTTTTGCATTGGGGACCAATGCAAGGGAGAGGGGCATGTGTAAACTAGAAATCATATTCGCTAAAAAAGAACACTCAGTGTAAACTAGAAATCATATTCACTAAAAAAGAACACTCAGTTTAAAGTTTGAACTTGATGCTTGATCTTCAAATACAAATTATTATGATTATTATCTAAAGATGTTTTAAAAACAACCAGTAAACATTCAACAAATTTTAGTATAAAAGATCGAGCGGACCGAGTAAACGGCAACTTGGTTCAGTTCGTGGATCCTTTAGGGAGCGTTCTGGCAACAAGTTCACCCCACTGTTCATCTAGAGCTATTTTGTACCTATACGTGGAAGGCTCTTGGATGTTCAACCTGAGTTATTTTGTACCTTAACGGGAAAGACTCTGGGAAGTTAAACTCTCTTTCGCATTTAGTTCCTTTACGGAGAATGCACAAATAATCTTCTCTTAGAACACGTCAGTTAAAAGAATAATAAAAATAAGTTAATTAAAGTCAGATATATAAAGTAACCCCAGCAATTCTCATAGCATCAACATAATTTAGGTAATAAGTATTTCAAGGAAGTCTCAATTTGTCTCATGAAACTGAATGGGTCGCGTCCGATAAGTCTTCAACGGATAGTCATGTGTTTCACGCTCCTCTGGTGAAATAGATTTAAACATAGTTAGCAACCTAAGTGCATACTTTCATGTATACTAAACCTGGGCAGTAATAGATATATCTTTAGTACGAAACGAGTTTTTGTTCTCTGTCATCATCATCATCTGCGCTACGCACCCTGCAAGAGCAAAGAGGATCACGCCAAGCCATAACCTCTACCACATGTGGTGTTTAGCGTCCAAATCATGGTCGACACATATTCCGAGGGAAACTCAAATTGCCTCAAGGCTAAATCCTCTTTGACAATATCTTTAGTAGCGAAGCATAATTAGAGTGTATGGGGTGATGAAAATCTAATAAAAAAATACTGAAGAAACGACTGTGTTCAGTAAAAGTGACTGGTTTTTGATCTGGTGGTGTTATTGGTCCTTATTTTTTCCAGAATGAAGCTGGTGATGCAATTACTATAAATTGAGCTCGATACAGAGAAATGCTAGAAAATTATTTGTGAAACGAAGTGAAAAGCATTGTAGTTCCAGCAAGACACACATCGGATGAAACACTAAATCTTTTAAGGGAGGTATTTGGCAATCGAATAATTTCTCAAAGAGCTGAAGTTAATTGGCTGCCTAGGTCGTGCGACCCCACACCATTAGGTTATTCCTTGTGGGGCTTTTTGAACAGAATATCTCCAAAAATGTTATAGACAATTCTGGAAACAGAATGTTACCAAGTCAAAGAAGCACAGAACGTCACTTACTGGATATCATTTTTTATTTTTAACCGCAACATTTGAACTTTAAAATCAAACAATAAAATTGTAATATTTCCACAGTTTTTGTGTTTTATTATTAAATTAAATCGCAAGGCCATATTTGAACATTCTTTATTATGAGTATTAAGAGTAAGAGCCCTCCTGGATGACTGGAGCCCAGGCCCGTTAGGATTTTGCTATGGCACTGAAGACCGGGAAAAAAAGAATATCTATATTCAGGCACATGCTTCACAATACCCGACGAAGACTTAATCATATGAGACAAATTATTTTATATACTGCCTATCATGATGTTAATGTAAAAAGCGGAGCCTTGAGATAACAGCTTAATTAATTAGTTAAGGTTATCATTATGTTCGATTATATTAAACCAAACTAACCCCCCGTAATAGCCACCTCGAGTTATAACCAGTCAGACACATATATCGTGCAGTTGAAGCCAGAATTCATATTATCTCGGCATAACCTTAATTATCGCGTTACACCGTAAACTGAAGCTGGAGACTGCTTCGACCTCAAATTACAAGTAGGAAATCTGATACGGTCATTTTGGCTGCAAATAGCCAAGTAAGAAATAATGTACAATGCGTTGCAGCCTTGAAATTATTATGTCGATGAAATGACATGGTTAGTTTGGACGTGAGAGGAGCATTATTCGCATAATGAGTATTAGTATTCCCTTTCTCGCTCTTTTAACAATTATTATTATTGAAGCACTTTATTAGAGCGTTTATTAAGATTATCTAAAAAGCAACTTGAACTTGAAAAATATTATGTAAACACTTACGTTAATTTATAAACAACGCGAGCGACCAGCGCAGGCAATATTGAACCTTAAAGTTGCAATGGTTAGCAGATTTTATGATATAAATAGTCAAACGGGTTATCAGTGCGACAGGCGTCGGCGTCGGTCTCTCACCTACTGCAGTCCACAGAGACGTGGTAGTGGTTCTAACTATATCCTAATCATTAGATCCAACTCGGGAAGTGCAGTTCACAGGAACGTATACCTTCCTAAAAAGTACTAAACTCGATTCCACGATGGATCTGTCAAAATTCTAAGTCAAGTGACTTTTTAAGTTAAACAGTTATAGTGCCTGAGAGTGCTGAATAAAATTAAGATAAACCAAGAACCTTAAATCATTATCTCATGAAATAACCAAACTTAAACATAAATTAAAATATATACACCGATCTTAAAGAACTTTAAAATATAATAAAGATACTAAGAGAAACAATTCAAACGATACCTCAACCGAAAGGATATGCTTGCTTTAGTAATTGGGTATAGTGTAAACTCATTAAGTCTCTGACCAATAGACGTTGTTATTGTTTTTCAAAAACTGAGCTATATAACCTGCACGCCAACCAAGGGTAGAAAATACTGGGCAAAGAACACTAATAAAGTGTAAAAAACAATGAGTAAGCAGTTTCATTTACGGTGTTTAACTTTGTTACTGTTTCTAGTGGTTTTAGTTTTTCCTCTTGTCGGGTAGTGATAAACTGGTGGGGATTTGATGAAGCTAGGACCAGAAGTTGTAAATAATAACTACTAGTACATTTTTTGTTCTGATTAGTAGTGTTTTTAAAAAAATCAATCATTTTTGAGACTTTTGAACAGAACAAATAGATAACGAAACATACCGGAGAATATACCATAAAGAGAATGAATACAGATATAATTTTTTGGGTATAAATTTTACTTTTACAAGTTTAAGATATTAGAACATCAAAATATAGGCATAAGAGTAAACCATACTTCAGATTTCAGGCCGAACATTAAGCATTAGCAAACACCGTCATCAAACCAATGAGTTATTAAGCGCAGAGTTCGGTTAATAAATTGCCCATCAACATTCGGCTAGTGGCCGCCAAATATTAGATACAATTTCACGTTAACAAGACAATTACGATGTCCCTTGGTGGACTATTTGCAGTTGAAACTACCGAATAGAATGGTTATCTTGCCATTTCAGTTTGACGTAATGGCCAGAATCAATTTAAGGAGCTGTACGATAAAAAGAATTTATTGATATTGCCTAATATAACTCGATTTGTAGCTCCTTTAACAAAATCTTACCTATTTTATCGTCTTATCGTTACTAGATATATATATTTTATACAGTGTATGTATCAGTTTCAGCTTCGGTCGTGTGTGCTTTAGGGGTTATGTAGCTTCAGCATGACACCGTGAAGAGAAACTCGAGGAGTATAAATTATGCAGGGCCTTTTGAAAACTAGAAACTATATCTCAATGCCAGAAAACAGTGGTGCGCAGTTCTTTAAAGTTGGGAGCAGGATACCTTTACGTATATTGTCATTACAAATGATAAAGGTTAGCTAGATATGACTTCACTAGGAGATGAATTTGGGTAGAATCGTCCAACTGGCGAGAAGTCTTAAATGGTATTTGCCCATGACGAGACTAGGTCCTTCCGAAGGACAGTGGTATCAAGTGGGCATTTTAAACACCATCTCTAAAGCCACAGCGGCAATCTGGACATTCCGCAAACTAGTTGGCAAGACATGGGGCCTAAAACCAAAAATGGTAAATTGGATCTACCAAACTATAAAAAAACCCATGGTCACCTATGCCTCGCTGGTATGGTGGTCAAGAACCCAGCAGGCCATCGCTCGGAACAAACTTAATAAAGTGCAAAGGCTAATATGCCTGGGAATAACAGAGGCAATGTCAACGTGCCCTACCGCAGCCTTAGAGGTACTGCTGAACATGCCTCCTCTTCATCTCAGTGTGAGGAGGGAGGCGATTATCAGTGCTCACAGGTTGTTCCAAATAGGCAAATTCAAGCTTGGAGATTTGACTGGTTACCTGCGCATTTTTGAAGAAATAAAACTGGAAAATGCCAGCAAACCAAATGACCAATTGACCATCATGTTAGACCTAGATGTCCCATTCGCAGTGGTTATTGATGACCGCCAATCATGGAAAAGTATAAAAACTACCTCAGGCCGATAACACATCGCTGTGGTACACACAAAACTAGCGAAAGGAGCAGCATTGAGCATTTCAGGTCCAAACTGTAAGCTTTCCAAACCGCTAGGCAAATACATAACCATATTCCAAGCGGAAGTGCTTGCCATAAATACATATGCAGAAGAGTGCCTTACACAAGGACTTCACAGAAAGCACATCTACACATTTTCAGATAGCGAGGCGGTTCTAAAAGCTCTAAAAGCTTTCAAGTGCATCTAGTCTGGGAATGTAAGGAAACCCTAAAACAACTAGCAACATGCAACCAGGTAACTTTAATGTGGGTTCCTGGCCATAGAGGCATAGAGGGCAACGAAAAAGCAGACTGCCTTGAGAAAGAAGGAGCTGAAACACCATATTATGGTCCAGAGCCCCACTGTGGCCTTATGAACAGCCACATCACGGAAGAACTAAGCAAATGGAAAAAATACCATCTGTCGTCCTACTGTAGAAACACTTCAGAACTAAGACAGGCGAAAAGGGCAGCTCAGACATAAACAGAGCAGATATTAGAACTCTCGCCGGACTGCTCACTGGACACTGCCCAGTAAAATATCACCTAAAGGCAATAGGCAAGACTTTGCAATAATGCAACTGAAACCGCAGAACATCTACTCTAAAAATGTCCAATTCAACTCTGCAAAGACTCAAGTACCTTGAAGGAGTAAAGCTATCACCTCAAGAAGTGAATCAGCTATCTCCCAAGAAAATAGCTTCGTTTGGAGGAAGCCTACGTCTGCGTCTCTTGGAAACAAATTAAAATGTAGAGTCATGCACCAAATATCTGTAAAGGTAGCAGTGCCGGGCAGCTGGAGCTAGCCGAAACGACTCCCTAGTAAGCTACAATCTACAAGTGGATATTTAAGATGCTCAAAGGATGAGTCATATAGATGCTTTTGTTATTTTATATTAAGGATTGTAAATGTCTTATTTTTTGCGAAGGGTTTAGGTCTAGTTTCCTACTGGAAAATCATAGTAGATATTGAGTTGTGCTTTTCCAGATCGCCCTCTACTGGAATATATTTTTCTTCTGCAAGTTACTCTATTTTCTCTTCAAGGGCATCTTCTCGTCCTTAACTTCGTCCCTCAAGATCTTCAGTACTGACGGGTGAAGCTCCGAATCACTGGTCCGCTACAGCAGAATGCTAGCGACTTCCTTGTTTCCCACTAGTTTTTTCTTTTTCTGGTACTTAATCTCTGGCAATTAAGTGGTATTCTGCATGGTTCTTTCCTCTGGAGGGCAGTAAATGCGTAAACAAAATCAAAAATCTGTATTATTTGTTAAAGTAATTAACTCAACATCATTTAACAAAGAATTAAAAAAAAAATCGATGAAAACAACTGACAATAAGATCAAGAGAAAATGTGAAAAACCAGCAAGATTTGAAGAAATGATCAGTTGCTTCAGAAATCCGAATAGACGAAAGAATCAGAAAGTTATCATGAAGTTGTTGAGGGCGAAGAAAAAAACAGTGGTTATTGGCGATGAAGAAAGAACTAGATTCCATTAGCAAAAATAACACGTGGGTTCTTGAGGATTCACGTGATAGAAAGAGAGTAACATTTTAAACAATGCCACCACGGCTTCACGAACGGATATAGTTTCCTTCGCGAAAAATTATGTGGTTTCACGATTTCATGAGGCTAATGCGAAGCGCAAACTCTGGAGTTGCGGTGGGAGGTAAAGGAGCTAAGTCTGACATTTTGAGCGGATGTATTATTCCTCGCAGACAAAAAAAAAACGATTTTCAACAGCATGATTAAAATTTGCGCAGAAAGAGGTAAAAAATCGTTAAAGTATTGGTCTGAATATAAACTAGAATAGCCTTCAGAATTAAATTTTATGAAGGGCAGCGCAATGAAAAATGAGATAACACTATACAGAAAACGTTTAAGCTAAACTGTTCGTCAAAGCAAAAACGAAAAACACAATTTTAGCGTCATATTTAAATTGCTATGGTTTGAAATAAAATAAATCGTTTTTTATGAGATTTTCAGATCCTGAAAGCTCGTTTCATTTGGATTTCATATCAAACCGCCGCTTTGTGTTAATATTAACTGGACTGAGAAGAAAGTAGAACAAAAATTGAAATAGTTTAAGCTGTTGCATTTGCGTCAGAACTTGTTTAAGGCGCTATTTGAAGGCCAAGTCAGTATCTGGAGACATTTTTGTCAGTTTTTAATTGATCACTTATAACTTTAGATGTGTATCTTGGAGGAATCATCCAAAATGATAAGTGTAGATTGTCTTTCATGTGTGTTTCATCCAAAGTATACAGTAAAGATGAATCATGAAACATATAGACCCCCGACCAACTTTTGATGAAAGAATTGTTCCCTGAACCGATGATTCATCCAAAGTGAATGCTCAGTGACAAATGTAAAAAAATGGTGCGTTCATTTTCACCGCTACTTCACTTTTTAGTTTAACAGCCGCCAGTGCGATTGTGTGTTTGTGACTGTTATGTAAATTTGCGTTATTTGTAGTTTTATTTTAGAACTCCAAGCTTCTCGGAACTAGTATTATCTTACTTTTTTTTGGATAAACGGAGTCACTTTTTCGACGAGATATGTGAATTGTTCCACGTCCATTCCTAAATGATTTCTGTACTCTTCAGGATTTTCTTCTCCCCACTCTCTTAATAGCGTGGACGAAGCTCCTAGATTTTCTCTCCTTGAAACACACGGTTTCACCCACCAACGTCTTGCACGGCCATTTGTTGATATAATTGAGTTCAATTCATTTATTAGTCCACTTGAAATTAAGTCAATGTCATTGCGTATAATACTTTTATTTCTCCTACCACCTGGTACTACAAGTGGTTGCACCAAACACGAAATTACGAAATTCTAAGAAACAGTGAATAGTGACAGAGGTGAGACCACAAAACTGGATGAAAATATGTAAACAAGGATGAACACTCCGAATGATTCACTCTGGATGAATCACTTTGTATGTACATCAAAAGTGATAAAGTCTAAATCTCGTCCTACTGACATCAATAGAATAATTTTTTCACCAAAATGGAATAACAATTTCAGCATCATTTTTACTATAGTTTCTAGATGCTGATAAATCAATCGTTCTATTTAGGCTTCATCTATTGCTTGGGCAAGAGGATCTTTTTATATTATACAGAGTGTAGGAGAGAGCAGAACAGAAATTTAAAAAGTGTAAGCTGGTTTTACTTATGGTCACGTTTTCATTATTACTGGTCTACCTTCGACTCTCTGAACATCATCTCCTCGCTACCTTCACTGACCAAATTCGAAAGAAGAGCCTTTCACTCTGCTATAATTGCATTTGCTAAATCATCCAGATTATTACACTCTTTCTGATTCGACCTTAATTCTATTCTACACGGGAGCTCTAGCAGGCCACTCAATTTGCTCAATGCTATTCTCTCTCAAAGTTTCTTAAATACCTCTCGCTCTATCTGAACGAGTATTCAAGTTTAATTTTGAGAATGTGAACGATCAGCAACCAATAACAAAATGGTAGAGCTTTTGCCTGGCAACGAAATATCACGGTCACTAGATCTTAACCCAAGCCTACAAAAAATATACTAGCAACATTTCCTAATTTTAGATCCATAACACTAATTTCAATTCTATTGTGTGCAACGGAAAATTGAAAATAAAAACATTTAATATAATGCTGGCTGTGCTTGAATATAAAACATTTTGGTTATTGATGGAACGATCGCTATAACGGAATTTCGTATTTTTTACATAAAAACGCCACTTTTGAAAGGACAACTAATATTTCATTCCAGAACGCTTCAGTTAAAAACTGACAAAAACTTCTCGAGATATTGAACTGGACTTCAAATCGCGATCATTATGTAATACAATTAACAAGTAGTACTGACGCAAATGTAAAAGCTTAAACTTATTCAATTTTTAAAACTACATTTTTCTCAGCCCAAATATCCAATGCCAACTGCCCTTAAGATCTCAATGTAACAAGCTTTCAAGATCTTAAAAGCTCATAAAAACCCGCCCATTCATTTTCAGACTATACCAATTTAAAAATGATGCTAAAATTGTCCGTTTTCGTTTTTGTTTGACGAGCAGTTTTATTTACAAAAAGTATGAGAGTTAGCACTTATTAGGAAAAAATGGCATATAGAGATTTGAGAGAACTGTATTTTTTTATGACAGTGGCACACACACTAAAGGGAGATCCTATGGCACTCGAAAAGCGGTGTGTGTGTGCGAAGTTGTTGATTGCCACGTGTCTTGAATAGTTGTTAGGTTGTAATTAAGGGGAACAGATATCCTCGAAGTGAGTTCCACAGTGATGCAGTGCGCCAGACTAAAAAGTCCTTGTAAAGGGACAATGTAGGTGTTTCCAGTTGTATAACGAACGGGTGCGCTCTTGCTGTCTGCTGGGAACACCTACCGTGAAAATTACTGTAAAACAGAGAAATTTCGGCCGCATGTCTGCGGTGATCCAGACTATCCAGATCCCGGGTCAAGCCGGGTCGCTAACGAGACGCACAGCTCTCTTCTGAATGGTATCCTGAAGCTTTAGGGTGTGCTTAGATGTGGCACCCCAGATGTGTAAAATAGCGCACCAAGCTTCTGCAAAGCTGATTTTGCGATGTTAGCAACGTGGTCATGCCTGGACATATTTCTGTTGACCGAGATACCCAGTAGTCCAATTGACGAGGATGAAGGATGAAGGTCGATCCTGCCATAAGGATGTCAGGGCATGCCGTATTGACTGTTTTGGTAAACGTGGCTGCTTGGGTTTTTGCAGCATTATATTGGACCAAATTCCTGTCGCCCCAAGTTCGAACTTTCATCAGATCGTGATTAATTGTTGTAATCTGCTCCTGCCTGAAGTGATAAATATCAGTCGCTGGTGAAGATTTTTCTGATCCAAACTGGGAGTCAAGGTTACTTTGATTTGCAAAACTGTAAACATGTTGATTGGTTTCGATTAGCAGCTCATTAATATAGATGAGGAACAGAGTTAATGATAGTATTGCGCCCCGAGGCACTGCCGCATTTATGGTGAATGCATCTAAGATGTGCCCATCAATTGCAATGTGCAGAGATCAGTTCTTAAGGAAGCTGGCATGCCAGCTGCAGAGAGACGCTGGCAATCCGAAGAACGGCAGTTTGTTGAGCAATCTGTCATGCCAAACTCTATCGAATACCTTTGAAATATCTAACGCAATCGCTCGAGACTTGCCGTAATTCTCAATTGTCCTCCTCCATATACAGGGTGTGCATTTAGTCTGGAAACGGTCCAATATCTCAGATAGTTTAGATTCGACTTGTATGAAATTTAGTATACCAGGGTAAATCAACATTCTGAATTTGTTGGTAATATTTTCGACAATGCAGTGTTGCCGCTGCTACTAAAAAGTAGAAGCAACTGTCAAATTTTAAATGGAACACCCTGTATATTACTGCATATTTGGATTTTGTGGAGGGTTCTAGACATATTTCACAAATAATGTCCTATACCTATCTCCAACTGTTTTTGAAATATTGACAGTTGAAAATCGACCATTTACCAAGTTTGACAGCCTGTGAAATCTAAACAACTAAATATAGGGCAAAATGGTTTGCACTTTCCTATCTTGATTTTTCATAAGCTATCGTTTGACACTAATTTTTTATTTAACCAAAGGTTAAATATAACCGGAATCTCTTAACCTCTGCTTAAATAAAAAAAATAATGTCAAACGATAGCTTATGAAAAACCAAGATAGGAAAGAGCAAACCATTTTGCTCTATCTTTAGCCGTTTAGATTTTACAGGCTATCAAACTTGGTAAATGGCCGATTTTCAACTGTCAATATTTCAAAAACAATTGGGGATAGGTATAGGGCAATATTTATGAAATATGTCTAGAACCCTCCGCAAAATCCAAATATGCAGTAATATACAGAGTGTTCCATTTAAAATTTGACAGTTGCTTCTATTTTTTAGTAGAAGCGGCAACACTGCCTTGTCAAAAATATTACCAATAAATTCAGAATGTTGATTTACCCTGGTATACTAAATTTCATATAAGTCGAATCTAAACTATCTGAGATATTGGACCGTTTCCAGACTAATAGTTGTGTGTATGTGTAATATAGGCCAATAATATATCTCCTGTCGATCTTTGTTTGCGGAAACCATATTGGTTATCGCTAATTATTCTGTTGGTCTCGAGGTACTTGAGTAGTTGCTGATTGACTACACGTTCCATGACTTTAGAGATTATTGGAAGCAAGGCAATTGGACGATAGTTTGATAGCGTAGTTTTCTTGTATTTTTTTTTTGGTGCAGGTTGCACTCGCGCGACTTTCCAAGAAGATGGATATATTCCCTTTCGGTAAGACCAGAACTGATATTTTCAAGGTGCTATGGCCGTTGCTTATACATTTTAGCTTCTTCATAGAATAAAAATTTGGTTTAATAACAAAGTTTAAAATAATTAATAAATAATACTTTTGACGGTTCATTTAATTTAAATATGCTCTTTTATCGTCTAAAATCCGTTTAAAACGATTTTAAATGGCAAAATTGTATAACAATGCCGCCCTAGCGGCTAGAATCGGTTTACACATTTCCGTCCTATTTACCGAGATTTACCCTCATACCGCCGCGTAAGGTGTTTACACATCGAAAATAAAAATACTGAAACCACCTAATGCCAGCGGGGAAAGGTTGTTTTCTGTTTTAAAGAGGATTAAAAGTTGTTCCCGAAATAAACTAAATGAAAAGAAAATATCATATCTAACACTGATGTATATTAATTTGGATTTAACTTTAAAATAGATTTTGACCACATTATGGATAAGTTTGCAAGCTCAAAAGCTAGAAGAGCAGCTATATAGACATTTAACTTTGTTCATTTTTTAAAAATGAGATGTTGGTTATTGACTTCTTTTTGCATTCGTTTTTCTATATACATATAAAATAATTAAAAAATATCTTTTTAGTTATTTCCAACCCTTTTTAAAATCGCTAACCCAGACTACTGGACTAGGACAGGCCATAAAACGTTCTGACCTACAGGCCCGAAACAACTTATCAGTTCAATATCAAATAAGACTCTAAGATGATGGTTAATGTTTTACGTCTGTCTGGATTCATCCCTTGGCATTCAGATCCAAGGTATAGAACACTTAACTCCTACCCTATCAGCCCAATAATTTAATACCAAATTAATGGTAGCTTCCTGCCAGTATACCCTTATTTACCGTTTGTTGCGCACGTGGTCCATTCCAGTGACAGTGAACCAAAATTCAAAATATTCGTCTTTCACTCAAAAGCAATTTTCTGGGATTCAGAAGAACTTTAAAGAAGCAAGTTGTCAGACAAAAACCACTTTGCATACGCAACGTCATATAACGCTAATAGTATCCATTAATTTACCTTCTTGGAGCAAGAGCCTTTAATTCTGGATATACGTTACCCGAAAGAAAAGCAATTTCGTGAACGAAAGGGTGGTTATTCCACAATGAAATTCTAATCACTTAAATTTAAATGGAGAACATCATGCGCAAAGGCCTTAAGGTTCGCGAGGCATCCGCTTGATTTCGGATTATGTGACATCTTGAAAGTTGATTATGGTGCTTTAAGGCGTTATAAATTCCTGGATAATGGAGTAACTTGCAGGATCGTGACTTGCATATTTTCTTACGTAATCGCAAATGCCGGGAACGAATATTTAAAACTTGAACTGCATTAAAATTTGCTCTCTAAGGCTGACGACGCTGAAATGGCTTTTAAGGGCATGACACATTATTAAGGCTCCATGCTAAGACGAGGATCTGAACAGGTTTGGGTTTAATTTTTGTTCTTGACGGATAAAGCCACAGAAAAGCATTTTAAGCCATCATTATGATTCTCTTGTTCCTGTGATTAACCAAATAAAAAGCATTTCATAAAAGAATGGTTTATTAAATTTCCTCATTATGCAGGAATTGAAGCAAATATTTTGTGTAAATTGATGTTTTTACGATCCTGAAATACCACGATGCAATTGTCGTTCTGTATATTAGGTCCAATTATTACCAACAAGGTTATTACCACTACATAAGGTTTATTCTCTTTTAACTCTCTTGTAACCATTTATCATTAAATATTTCATTTCAGGGCTATAATGAATGAGTAAGTGAACATTTTGAGATATTTACAAAAATTTAAATGTATATTTCTACTTATATGAATTTTTAAAACCTGTAAATATATTTCTGAAACAACTTTTTATGAGGAATACGCCCGTCTAATCAGATTGCAGTTACAACGTTTCGGATTTCTGAAACCATCATCAACTTGTTTTTTAATTATGAGCGCCATTGGATTTTGCTTGCTTTAAAGGAGTTTTTCAGGGATGTATCGCTCATAACAAAACAAATTAGATTTTGTCTTAAAAACACAATAAAACCACACTTGCATTGATGAACATGCTGGAATATGTTGTGGAAAACTTTGATTGAATTGTGTACCGTGACCTCATAAAAGCCTTTGATTACATATTATTGGATAAACTAAAATACTATCAATGAAGACAGTGCAGACCTAATTAAAAGTTACCTTGATAGTCGCTTCCAAATCACCTACTTTAAAAACTTTCCCGGCAATGCATTGGTTTACTCTAGACTATAGAGTGCACCAAGGGTCTCTTGTAGAGTAATTATTTTTCTTGATGCATAAGAGATATAAAATGAGCAGCAAAGCTCTGACCTGAGATTATGTGCTGATGACATAGCACTTCTGAACAGTGACCAACTCTTTGATAATTTAATTGCCAAACAAATGAAAGCCTTGAGAAACTGGAGGATTGGTTTATCTGTAACAGACTCTTCATATAAATAAAGCTACCCGAATCAATTTTGCATTTAGACAGATAGCTGATATTCAATCTACATCAGAAGTTGAGTTCCTTGGTGTTTTACTTCCTATTCCTCTAACCGGATGTTGATCACCTGGCTAATAGACTCCCGAAAACAATATTTCTTTTGAAGAACATCAAGGATCCTTTTCCAGGCAATTGAGAACCACGGAGAGTCTCGAGCGATTGCGTTGGATATTTCGAAGTCATTCGACAGAGTTTGGCATAATGGACTGCTCAACAAACTGCCGTCTTTCGGACTGCCAGCCTCTCTCTGCAGCTGGCTTGCCAGTTTCCTTAAGAACCCATCTGTGCACGTTGCAGTTCATTGACACATCTCAGACACATTCAACTTTAACACGGGCGTGCCTCACGGCGCAATACTTTCACCCACTCTATTCCTCATCTATATCAATGACCTGCTGACCGAAACGAAAAATCCTGTTTACAGTTTTGCAGATGACAGTGCCCTTGTCTCCCAATTTAGATCAGAAAATCCTTTACCAACGATTGAGACTTATCACCGCAGTCAGGAACAGATTACAGCAATTAATTAAGACCTGGAGAAAGTTCAAACTCGGGGTGACAGAAACTTGGTTCAGTTCAATGCAGCAAAGACCCAAGCAGCCACGTTTACCAAGAGGCTCAATACGGCGCGGCAGGCCCTGATATTATGGCAGGATCCACCATTCCTTCATCATCGTCAATCGTACTGCTGGGTGTCTCGGCCACCGGCATATGTGCCCCTGCCATAAAAAAAAATATACACCGCAGCAGTTGCTCTTGCTTTACAAAGCGCAAATAAGACCGTGCTTAGAATATTGCTCACACATCTGGGGTGCCGCACCAAAGCACACCCTAAAACTGCTGGATTCCATTCAGAAGATAGCTGTGCGTCTTGTCGGCGACCCGGAGTTGACCCGGAATCCTGGATAGTCTGGAACACCACAGACATGTGGCCTAGATGTCTCTGTTTTACAGATACTTTCACTGCAGATGTTCCCAGGATTTGGCCCGCCTCATCCCGCCCCTTGCAACGCCTGTCAGACAGTCACGACAGACGGCGGGAGCGCACCGGTTCGTCGTACAACTGGAAAAACCTAGAACATCGCTTTACAAGAACTCCTTGGTCTGGCGCACTGCATCACTGTGGAACTCACTCCCAGGACATCTGGTTTCCTCTAATTACAACCTATAACTATTTAAGAACCGTGTTAATCAATATCTTCGCACACAGACTTCTCATCGAGCGCCATAGGATCTCCCTTCAGTGTGTGCGCCAATACCATAAAAAAGTAAAAAGTCTCAGTTTTAATACCCATCAAGATCACATCAGATTATATCAATATTAGACGTCGCGCCGGCGACATCCACAATAGAAGTTTACTTCAAGATCGCTACCAACAAATGGAATGTAGTGACGAGCTCTCTTTGTCGCAAATATTTTACTAGCATAGTTCAAAGTTCTTAAAACCTATAGCAAATAAAGTTATAAGATTGTATAAGACACAGTTCTAGTGCATAAAACCACAGTTTTAATATCAGTGAAAATCATTTCAGATTATATGATTGGTCAACGTCAAGGACATCCAAGGTCATGTGGGAGGGATTTAGAGTTCAAGGTCGCTCCAAGAAATGAAGTGTGAAGGAGGATCCGTCTCCGTCATAAATATTTTACTGGCCTGGTTCAAAGTCAATGTGATTCAAATTCAAAGAGAGCCAAGGTCAAGTGGATGAGGTCTAGTTCAACATAGCTCTAAAAAAATGGAGTGCGGGGGAGGAGCCGTCTCCGTCGCAAATATTCAGCTAGCCTAGTACATAGTTCTTAAAACCTTTAGCATATAAGGTCTTGAGTTTATATTAAAAAGCACTGACAAAATTTTTATAAGACGCAGTCCTAATACATAAAATCAGGGTTTTAATACCTATTAAGATCACTTCAGGTTATACCAATATTCAACGTCTTGACCCAGCATGTCAAGGTCAAGAGTGTGGGGGGAGATCCGTCTCCGTCATGAATAACCTACTAGCCTAGTTCATAGATTTTCAAACCTAAATCGTGTAAGGTTTTAAGTCTATTACAAAGTGTTAATGTTTCATTTACGGCAATAATTGATAAAATAATTTGGCCGCAGATGAGAATTTCGTAAAATAATTTTTTCTCCAACAAATCAATTTTTTAGTCCATTTTGACGGGCGATATGTAAACGCACATGAAAACTCTGATCTAGAACGAATTTAATTCAGGAGCGGTCGATGACAGTATTTCCTCAACATTAAAAAACTCTCAATTTTTTCCATATAGAAATAAGCCAATATTACTCAAATTTTCAATAAATTCTCGATCTTAATTTTCACCAGATGAAAAAGGTAACATCAAAAATACTCTCCACCTATAATGAGCCACACAATTCCATTCAAGCAATATGTATGATGGTCTCCTTCTTGTGACACTAGCATTAGCGATCCTGTTATCATATCTCTAAGATCCAAGACAATGACAATCCTATGGTGCAAGAAATCACATTGACGCACCTATCTTGGAAGTTTATGTCATGGTCCTTAAAAATAACTAAAGAATTTAAGCACAAAACTTATCTTTCGTTTTAATGGAAAGTGTTTATTGCCGTTACTGAGAGGACGAAGTGTCAACAAGGCAATAAATCATTATTTTGTGTCGTCGTATGTACCCTTCAATAAAATGTTTTATGGTCGACATTATTTTTTTGCCTCCAATTTATCGGTTCACTGATCTATTGAAAACTTCAAATAGCCTTCAACATAGATCAGTCGTCGCGTTGTGAATTTTGTTAGTGGAATAAACTTTAGGTGTTTTTATTCATTCATGTTTAATAATCCTGCAAAAGATATGATGAAACAAATTATTATTAAACTCTAACCCATTGCAGTTAATAGCACACATAGAGGGTTAGGGTCATAAAGTAATCGTAAACTATCGACGTGATGTTAACACAGTTTATACCGACGGCTACGCTATAAACTGTGATGTTAATACCAGACACCTTGGTCAGTTGCTTTGTTGTAAATTAGATTCCAGGTAGATTGTTGTTGGGTTTCGTATATAGGTATCTACCTAGCTCTTAGTTGGTGTTCATATATCATATATAAAAACTTCAAGTTTTTATTCAGTTAGCAAGAGTCCGTATTACCTGCAAGAAAAAACTTTCATACTGAACGTCCATGATGCTCGCGTAAATCAGCAACCAGCAGGTCATGTTCGCAGCATAATTACGACTTGTGCCAATATGGAACGAGTTGGAGAATCGACTTGCAAGAAAGACGATGTATGAACCTCAGTGGACCCGAGCCACTTCCAAGGAAGAAACCATCGGAAAATGGCGACAATGTTAAAAATGGTATAAGAAGGTAAGCAAGCCAGATGCAGAGAGATACTGGCAGTCCGAAAGACGGCAGTTTGTTAAGCAATTCGTCATGCCAAACTCTGTCGAATGCCTTTGAAATATCTAGCGCCATCGCTCGAGATTCTCCGTAGTTCTCAATTGCCCTACTCCATATATGAGTGACATAGGCCAATCAATATATCTCCTGTCGATCTCTATTTGCGGAAGCCGTATTGGTTATCGCTAATCATTATTCTTTTGGTCTCGAGGTACTTGAGCAGTTGCTGATTGACTACAAGTTCCATGACTTTGGAGATTATTGGAAGCAAGGCAATTGGACGATAGTTTGATGACGTGGTTTTCTTGCCTTTTTTTGGTACAGGTTGCACTCGAGCGAATTTTCAAGAAGATGGGTAAATACCTTTGCGGTAAGACAGAGAAAAAGGTCTGGAAAAAGGGGAATTAAATGTGTCCGACGATAAAATCCGTTTTTAAAAACAATTTATTTTCAAAATTAAGACTAACAATATGAATGCAAGCAATGTAATGACACAAATAGGTAAACTACATATATTTATAAGCTAGGTTATGCTGCGGTTGCAGTCTCCAAGGTCTGGTCCAGGTCAGCAAGAATGGTACATGTAACTCCTCCCTTCTTAAGAAGCGAACATAACGGAGTTTGGATGCGTTTCTTCATCCCCTTTGGAAGCTTCGTCGGATTCCCTTTTGCTTGTTCCTTTGGATTGACATCTTCTGGAAATCCATTTTTGAATCTTCTTCTTGGATAATATATACAGGGTGGTTGCTACTACTATTGTTAGTGTGGTGATAGTAATAGCACTCCATGTGATTGACTCGGCATCCTTTTCATTGATTTCTTCCGTGGGCTGCAGTCTATATATTGAGTCCTTTAGATTGAATATCTCCTCGAAGTTGACTTTGCTGAGGTTTGCAATCTTGTAGGATCGTGTTTTCCTGAGAGCATCGATGCGGATTTCTGTGAGGATTAGTGGTGTTCCCTGTTTAAATTGGGGGTTGTTTGTGAACTTCTTTTTTTTCTACCGTAACTTCGCAATTCCTCGGGATTCTGATAAGCGTGGGCAGATCGATTTTTACATATTGATCTGAGCCACATTTGGAAAATATTTGTGTGTTGTTTGCGGGCAGGACCAAAACTTCTTCTTGCGACACTTGTTCGACTAAGGGTTCTTCCAGGTGGATTTCGTCAGCACGGCAATTGACAGTAGGGTGGTTTTTCAGTAGCTGAAGGGTGCATTCATCTCTGGGCTTGAGATTTTCGTGGCAGTAGAAAATATCTTCAACTTCTGGACAGCTGGTTTCTTCAAATTGTATGTTGTCTCTCGCTTGTGCTAGGTAGGGGTATCTTGGAACTATAAGGGTCTTATTTTGGATGATAGGATAAAGGTGGTGGAAAACGAAGGTTTTTGATCTCAAAATTGGTGCGTGAATGGCAAAAATTACTTTACCTTTAGAAAATGAGACTTGTGTTCCAAAGAATTGATAGTATGATAAAATATTTTTGAAGTTTGGAATAGCGTCGTTGTTATAGAGAGATTTTAAGTACTGAATTGTGTGAATAATTTCCGCAACAGAAATAATTGAATTATGTAAAGCATTGAGTTTAGCAAACATTATAGCATCTTCTAAATTGTCTATGAATGTTATTAGGTTTTGACAATCAAGAATTATTTGGGATAGTACACTTTGAAAACTTAAGTGGGTTTGAAAACTACTAATTTCACTATCAAATGATGCTTGTAGCATTTTTATTCCTTGTTCTAGTCGATCTTGATTATTTACTAAAGTCGATATAGTTTTATTATAATTATTTATCAGTTGTTTTGACAAGGACATTTGAGTGTTTAAATGCTTTATGATATTTTTCTGATTATGTTGCAGAGTATCAATTGCATTGTCATACCTATTACCATCGTCGGCATCTAATGTGCCAAAAAGCCATCTATTTACACTTCCCACTATATTAATAAGGCCTCTTTTATTCCTAATGTGAGGATTTAAATTAGCTAGTTTATTTTGCGTAATGATAATTAGAAACTCGGTTCTACAAAGTAAGTTATCGGCTAAGCCTTGATAGGATATAGGATTATTTATATTTTCATGTCTAACATGATCCCTTAACATAAAATAACTTGTTTTAATATTGGTTAATTGTTTACTAACTATGTTTAAATCTAAGTAGTGTATAAATGTATGTTTACTATATATAAGTTTGTCGTTGCCTAACTGAATGGGTAGTATGGGGTTTTTTACAAGGGTAAGCTGGATATCTTCACTGTTGCTCAGCTGAAGTACCAGGAGTAGCATCAGGCTCTGAAGGCTCGGGGGTGCCATTTCCTTCCTGTAAATATCGTTTTTGTTTAGTCTTAGGTTTCTTTGCAGAGTTTTTATGATAAGTGCCCTTGTTTGTTTTTAATTTAATAGAGCTTTGGCTATCAACTTTTACTTTTTGGAACTTAGGTAATGACTTATTTCGAAGTTTTGTTTTAATATAAGCCGGTTCCTGGAGAGAAAATTGAGGTGGATCTTCTCGTTTTTCATTTCTTTTATTGATTACCTTCTCTTTCACTTGTTGGTTGCTTTCTCTTATTTTTTCGTAAATTGTATCAGAAGCTTCTTTGTGATTTTGAATATAGTCTGATATAATTACATGGTCACTAAGTTCGAAGGGGTCATTTGTATTAATATGACCTTTAATAATTTCAAAAGGGGTAAACTTTGTTACGCTGTGGATGGAATTGTTATATCCTAGAAGAGCGCGTTTCATTAGTTGCTCGGGGGAATACTGCTTATTTTCCATTTTCAGACATCTGTAGTGTTCATTCAGCGTAGAATGGAACCTTTCTATAGGAGACTTTGAATTGCTGTTCTTTGCTGTTGTATAGTGTAGTTCAATTTTGTATATTTTACAGAAATCTTCCAAGTTTTTATTCTTAAACTCAGTTCCTCGGTCCGTGGTAACCTTTAAGGGTAGTCCGTGGTGGGTGATAAAATTAAGTACATTTTCGATTACAGCGGGTCCCGTTAGGCTACTTAATCTATACGCTTGACCGTATCTAGAAAATGCATCAATTATAGTCAAAAATGTTTCGTTCTCGATCTTGAAAGTATCTATATGTAATTGTTCGAAGGGTCGAGAAGTTGTAGGGGTTAGATTGAGTTTAACTGCAGGGGGATCTCTGTCATATTTATTCTTCTGGCATGTTTCACAAGAGTTTACATATTGTTCTATGTCCATATTCATTTTTGGCCAATAATATCTTGCGCCTAGTGCTAGTTGCATTTGGCCTCTATGACAAGTTTTTGTGACATGGTACATATCCAGTTTTTCTCTTTGTTCGTCTGCTAATTCGATATCTTCTAGCATTTTAGAGCATTGTACAAATTTAAAGCATGTATTAGTGAAAAGACTCTGTAGAGTTGTCGTAAACGTTTGAGCTAAAGGGCTATTCCTAAAATATAGAGCATATAGCCGTTTAGGATCAATAAGTTCTTTTAGGAGTTTTATGATACATGGTGTTGGGTCATTTTTGGGCAAGGTAACAAAAATACGAGTATTTTCGAAAGTTTTTTCGAAATGACATTTCAGTTGATCGATATCGCCTTGTGTCAAAATAATTTGATTTTTTTATACATTCAGGATACGTTCGGTGATTGGTATACCGAAAATTGGGTTTTCGTGTGACGAGTGGATCGTTTCTAGATCGTCTGAATCCTCGTTTTGGGTGTTTGGTTGCGACATTTCTCCTTCTGAGTTTGGTGGTTTAATTTGGATATTTGAAATAGCATTGACTTTTTGTTTTTTGTGTCCCAAAATTTCGTCAAGTATTTTTTGATCCAAGTCAGGAAGTTCGTCGGGATTTTCACAATATTTTTCGATGACCTCGTCTACGTCGCCAGGATTGTTACATACAGATAATGTTTCTATAGCGTAGTGGTCATTGTCTATGGGGTTTCGTGATAGGGCATCTGCGGCCTGATTTGTTTTGCCCTTTTTGTACTTTATTAAGTAGTCGAATTCTTCCAATCTGAGACGCCATCTGACAAGTCTGCTGTTTGGTTCGCGAAGTGAATAATTTGTGTCCAACAAATATGGTCTGTAATATTTTACGCCCCAGACTATTGCTAGGAACTCTTTTTCGATAGTCGAGTAATTTATTTCAGCTGGGTTGAGAGTGCGTGATGCATAACAAATGGGGTGACCATTTTGTGACAATATCGCTCCGATAGCGTAGTTGGAGGCATCAGTATTTAATTGGAATGGTTTAGTAAAATCGGGATAGCACAATACAGGTTCTGATGTTAAAATAACTTTACAAGTTTCGAAACAATCCAAAAATTCTTTAGTATGCCCGACTTTTTCGTTTTTCTTCAAACATTGGGTCATGGGTTTCGTGATTTTTGCAAAGTTTTGTATAAATTTCCTGTAGTAACCTAACAATCCGAGAAATGATTTAATTTCTCTTTGTGTTTTAGGTATGGGAAATTCCTGTATAGCAGCGATCTTTTTCGGGTTCGGTTTTATCCCTTCTGTTGTTACGACATGTCCTAGGAATTCCACTTCTTTTCTAAGGAATTCACTTTTGTCGAGTTGGATTTTTAATCTTGCTTCTCGTAATTTTGAGAATACTAGCCTTAGGTTTTGAATATGTTCTTGCAGTCCTGTACTGAATATTATGATGTCATCCATGTATACTAGGCATATTTTATTCTGCAAATCTTTGAGCACTTCATCCATAACTCTTTGGAAGGTAGATGGAGCGTTTTTTAAGCCAAAAGGCATGCGTAAAAATTCGTAGTGGCCGTTTTCCACTGTAAACGCCGTTTTTTCTATAGACTTTTCCGACATTTCTATCTGGTGGAAGCCGCTTGCTAAATCCAACGTAGAGAAATAGTTTGCTCTGCCTAGTTTGTCCAATATTTCATTTATATTAGGGATAGGGTACCGGTCGTCAATCGTTTTTTGGTTTATGTTCCTAAAGTCTACTACTAGACGCCATTTAGGTTTGTTGGAAGCATCTAGCTTTTTCGGGACAATCCATAATATATCCGAGAAGTCTAGACTTGAATTTGATATCGCTCTTTTTTCCTCGGTGTTCATGTGCTCGGTACGTATTAAGTCTTGTATACTAGTTTCTCGTTTCGCCTTGTATGCATAAGTTTCGTTCTCATTATTCTTTGTTTCAAACGTATACATTTCATATAGCTCATCCTTAAATGAGTCTACATATATCGGCTGATTCAACGTAACGTTTATTATCTTATCGGTATGGTTTTGCATTTCCACTGCAGCGAACCCATTCTTAGAATAAGACAAGCAATGTGGGATTATAAGACCGTTAATTTTCATTTCGTTTATTAATATATCATCCTTCGAATATGCTGACTGGTATATTCTTAATCAGTTTTTCGTGTGTATTAACAGAGAATGAAAATTTGATGTCAGCAGGTGACCGAATAAGGGAATTGCTATACATTTGCCGACAAGTTTTTTATTAATTAAATCGATATTTAAATTCATATTAATTAAATCAAGGAGTCCTATTACTCCGTCGAAATAATCATGAAAACCAAACAGAATAAAATCAATTTCATATTTAATTCCGTATTCTAAAAATGCGGGAATAGTAGCCTGAAATTGTGTTTGTTGACTGCCTACAGCTGTTTTTATTGTGTTTGTTGTTTGGTATACACGGTTAGGGAAATATCTTTCGGCGAAAGATGGATTTAAAATAGATCTACTGCTACCAGTATCTATCAAAAGTTTTAGGTCGAGTGATTTTATTTTGACATAAGGGAGAGTATTATTTGATGAGATATTAATCTCTACTAGATCTGTTGATCTGGCGGCCCTGGATCGGGAAAATTTTCAATTTCCTCAGAAATTTGATTATTTGCGAAATAGGCCTGGTCGTCATTGTTGGCATTGGAAGCATCGTAGAATTGGGGGTAATTATCTAGCTCTGGGAGATTTTCTTGAGGGGATTCCTGCGGAAAATCTTCGTTTGGGTATTCTTGAGAATACAATTCTTCGAAAATGGGATTAGGCCTTGAACTTTGATTTTGGAAATTTTGTCTATGGCTCTGCATAGAAGGAATACGAGATGTCGTAGACATTGGGGTAGGTTTCGGCATTTGATTTATGGGCGTTTGACTAGGACGGAAAACGTTTTGAGGTTTTCCAAAAACTTCTTGATTGGTGGGGAATTTCCTTGGCGGTAAATTGGTTAGGATCTCCATCGGGGTCTTGGTGTGAAGTTTTGTTGTGTTGACCATTGGGGTCTTGGTGTAAAGCTTTGTTCTGTTGACCATTGAGGTCTTGGTGTAAAGTTTTGTTGTGTTGCCCATTGGGGTCTTGGTGTAAAATTTGAATAGTTTTGCGACTGGTGTGTGTTAAAATAGTTAGGCTGTTGTGAATTATTTGGGTAATTGTTCTGGAAGTTATTATGATTATTTGATGGTTTTTGAGGGGTTAAGGCTCTATAAGGTTTATTTACATCATTAACATTACCATACAATCTTTCAAAATTTTCAAATTCGTTCGCACACGCCATTGCGTCTTCTAAACAACTAGGTTTCCTTAAATACATGTTATTTTTCAATGTACCTGTGCAACCAGCTATAACAGTATTTAAAGCAGTTTTATCGTAATGTTTAATTTCACACAACTTTCGTTGTGGGGGCGAATTAGGATCGTTACTAATACGTTGCGCTACACTACTACGTAAAAGTTGTAATCTACTGCCAAAATTTAGAAGGTGTTCGCCTTTATAAGGCGTAGTTCTTGTGAGTTCTTGAACAAGACAATCTAGATCTCTTCTGTCAGAAAAACATTGAATTAAAGCATTTTTTAAACTTCTCCAATCATTTAATTCGACTCTATTGCCTACCAATACTTCGGCTTTGCCTACTAATTTTTCTTGAATTGATTCGAAAATATGTGCGTCTAGTTCCCTATCTTTGGACATTGAATAGCTATCAATTAGACTTTCGCATCGCTTGATAAATTTATTTAGAGTATCACTATTCCCATCGAATGGCTTGATTATTTCTAACCTAGATTTAAAAAGGTCCCAATTCATTTTGGGTTGTGAGCCTGCGGCTGTTCCTTCCATATTAGATGTTATATTTATTTGTTTATCTTCAATGCTTATATTAATTTGACTTAGTTTCTGTAGTAACTCGTCTATTTCGACGTTATCCTTAATAGACATAAGTAATTAAATGAAAATATCTAATGCATGTTATGCATTAGTTATAAATAAAACTTATGAATGTATTGATTAACGAATAATCAATTTTCTTTTAAATAAAACTTTTTCAAAGTTACTAACTAGCGAAATAACTGATTTTTAATTATTTCTAATTCTTACGCTATTTCGTTTAAATTTGCAGAACACTGATTTTTAGTTATTTGCAAAAGTGAGAATTAATTATTAATATATAGAATCAATATCAATCAATAAAATTCAAATACGAAACCGTAAATAAAAGGATCAATATAGGGTAAAAAGGAATAAAGCTCTTACGAAGGTCCACGTATTGGGGTCGACGTCTTCGTTCTTCCTCTTCTTGATTCCACTGTTGCACCCTCAAGTCGATGTCGCTGGGTCTTATCGTTGGGGTTCTTTTGGATTGCACTGACAGGGTAGAAACCACTCGTAGATGTCTTTTACCGCACGATTCGATGATTTTCGACACTCTACCGCACAATCCTACCGACTGCGCCAATTAAATGTGTCCGACGATAAAATCCGTTTTTAAAAACAATTTATTTTCAAAATTAAGACTAACAATATGAATGCAAGCAATGTAATGACACAAATAGGTAAACTACATATATTTATAAGCTAGGTTATGCTGCGGTTGCAGTCTCCAAGGTCTGGTCCAGGTCAGCAAGAATGGTACATGTAACTGGGGTGTTAGTTCGTTGGCGCAGTTCTTTAACACGATGGCAGCTATTCCATCCGGTCCTGATGCCTTTTGCGTATCTAGCTCTTTGAGGATTTTACGAAAATAACGGTGGCAAGACATAATTTCTGCCATGGTAGTGTTGATCTATGACGAGAAATGTTTGTCATGCTCTCATAGAGCCACAGCTGAGAAATTTTTGGGTCAATTGTCCAGGCTTCTTATTTAAGCCGAAGCTTATTATTCAGAAGAGGGTTAATAGATACCTCTCCTCGTGACTTCGGCTAGTCTCAACTTATTGCTTTTAAGATTTTGATTTTGGCATGTTGATTTGTTCTTGAGAAGGTGTATCTGATTCGCGGGAGGTACCGACGAAGATACCTTCAGGGTTTGTTTAGTAGAAGAAGTACCTGTCGGGTCTCTGATTTCCGTTTCAGATTTAGTTAAAAAAATACATTTTCTGTGATTAAAGAGATATGTTAAGGAGTTTCTTATTGGGAAGATCTACTACTCAGTGGAAGAATATTTTGATGATCCTAGTATTTTGTATAACTTTAATCATAGTAAAGCTTTGCGAACAAAATGTACTAGTTTTGATGACGTTAGCTCATAAAAATTAATAGAAACAAAAAATATACAAATACACCCAAACTCACTCAGGTAATCTAACTGATACAAGCTTAACGAACAAATTAAAGTTAACTGTTTGGACTGCATTAGAAATGTGATATAATCAGGAGTTATAGATATATCAAAATATCGATGTTCTTTGCCCTAAAAAATATAAATTGTATTAATGATAAATTGAAAGCCAATAAAGTCAAGTTTAGAACGAATAAAAATCAGATCCGAAAGAGCACAGCGGTAAAAGGCATAACTCTTTAAATTTATTAACAACAATTTGCTATTAGGCCAATCTATACCGACGATTATCAAACAGTTTTAAAGCGGTTGATTCGGTAAAATCCCTATCGATTAACTTATCTGCTGAAAGGGGATATCTAGAATCTGTAATAATAGCCGCTATAATGAAGCTCAGTCTGCTTCTGCACGGGATGATGTCTATTTATTCCCTTTTAATAATGTTGACGGGGATCATTAAAACCATGTAAAAGGATTATTAGGCGAGTAAATATTTTTGTTTTTCTTAATTAAGATTATTCACGTTCTTCTAAGTAATTAAAATTATTAATTATTATTATGCGCTCGCAATTTTTTAGTAGATGCTTTTGGAATATTCCGAGCGAACGATAATTGATCATTTATTTATTTACCTCAGGAAAATCGATCTATAAAAATTTAAAATTTATTTAAAAAAAATAGTTACAACAATACTTTCTGTTATTAATATATTCCTTTCAATAACTCGAAAAAAAAACAGTTATTTTTATGTCATATATATACTAAAACGATTTTATATTAAATTAATTAATTAAAAGATATTGGCATGTTTTGTTGAGAGGTTAATTAATTAGTTTTTTGTGCTGAATTGTGCTCTGCTTGTGCTAACTTGGGCCGCTAGTCTTTTTTGTCCATATGCACAAAAGTTTATAACAATTAAAAAAATATCCAATTTCACTAAAATCTCATATATTAGTTATTTGACAACTTATTGCCATTTTTTTCATAACCCACTCTTCTTTGTTAATGAATACTAAGATGAATATGCACATTAAAAGCATGAAGTTTATATGAAGTGCCATATATTCAAAAATAAAACTAATAACAAGTTTTAATTCATAACAAAATAAATTAAAAATACAATAATTAACAACGAAGTATAAAATAAAAAATAACTAATAATATCAACTTCAAAAAAAGTAAATCTTATGCTTAGGAATAAAAGTAATACTTAATTTATTTTTTTATGGTAATGACACAAACACTAAAGGTAGATCCTATGGCGCTCGACGAGCAGTGTGTGGGTGAAGATGTTGATTGACACGGTTCTTGAATAGTTGTAGGTTGTAATTAGGGGGTAACAGATGCCCTGGGAGTGAGTTCCACAGTGATGCAGTGCGCCAGACAACAGACTTCTTGTAAAGCGATGTTCTAGGTGTTTCCAGTTGTACGACGAACTGGGGCGATCTTGCCGTCTGTCCTGACTGTCTGACAGGCGTTACGAGGGGCGGGATAAGGCAGGCCAAATCCTGGGAACATCTGCCATGAAAGTATCTGTAAAACAGGGACATCTCGGCCACATGTCTGCGGTGTTCCAGACTATAAAGGTTCCGGGTCAACTCCGGGTCTCCGACAAGACTCACAACTCTCTTCTGAATGGAATCCAGCAGCTTTAGGGTGTGCTTTGGTGCGGCACCCAAGATGTGTGAGCAATTTTCTAAGCACGGTCTTATTTGCGCTTTGTAGAGCAAGAGCAACTGCTGCGGTGTATACAGTTTTTTGTTGCGAAATAGCGCACCAAGCTTCTCGGAGGCTGATTTTGCGATGTTAGCAATGTGGTTATGCCAGGACATATTGCTGTTGACCGAGACACCCAGCACTCCGATTGACAAGGATGAAGGAATGGTCGATCCTGCCATAATTATGTCAGGCCCCCCCGTATTGGCCCTCTTGGTAAACGAGGCTGCTTGGGTCCTTTATGCATTGAACTGGACCAAGTTTCTGTCGTCTCAGGTTTGAACTTTCTCCAGGTCTTGATTAATTGCTGTAATCTGCTCCTGTCTGCGGTGATAAGTCTCAGTCGCTGATAAAGGTTTTTCGGTCAAAATTGGGATCTGCAAAATTGTAAACAGGATTATTCATTTCGGTCAGCAGCTCATTGATATAGATGAGGAACTGAGTTGGTGAAAGTATTGCGCGTTGAGGCATGCTCGCGTTAACGGTGAATGCGTCTGAGATGTGTCCATCAACTTCAACGTGCAGAGATCGGTTCTTACGGAATCTGGCAAGTCAGCTGCAGAGAGAGGCTGGCAGTCCGAAGGACGGCAGTTTGTTGAGCAGTCCGTCATGACAAACTCTGTCGCATGCCTTCGAAATATCTAACGCAATCGCTCGAGATTCTCTGTAGTTCTCAATTGCCCTACTCCATATATGAGTGACATAGGCCAATATATCTCCTATCGATCTCTCTTTGCGAAAGCCGTATTGATTATCGCTGATTATTCTGTTGTTCTCGAGGTACTTGAATAGTTGCTGATTGACTACACGTTCCATGACTTTGGAGATTATTGGAAGTAAGGCAATTGGGCGATAGTTTGAAGGCGTAGTTTTCTTGCACTCGAGTGAGTTTCCAAGAAGATGGGTAAATCCCTTTTCCGCAAGACAGAGCAACAAGCCTGGAAAAAACGGATGTTCTTTCGTTGGTTTTTTAACACGATGGCAGGTATTCCGTCTGGTCCTGATGCCTTTTGCGTATCTAGCTCTTTAAGGATTTTACGAATATCACGGTGATGAAACTTGACTTCTGCCATGGTAGTGTTGATGTTCGATGGGGAGAGCCTTGCCTTGGGGGACGTCTAAGGTAGAGTGCGATGAAAACATTTTGACGAGCATGTTTGCTTTTTCCTTGGCTGTAGTCGCCGTGATGCCACGTTCGTCTATCAAAGGTGGGAAAGACGTTTTTGTAAAGTTTTTACTTACTGCCTTTGCTACCGGTAAATAATTGGCAAATAAAATGAGAATTGTATAAAGAATATGGAAAGATATATGCTGGCAATATCTTTGAGCGATCGGATTCCTAATAATGTAATAAGACAACGCACAGGCGTTATGGTTGCGGTGACAAGGATAGGTCAATTAAAGTGAAATTATCAGATAGACGATAGACGAAAAGAATTGAGACCCCGAGAGGAAGCGTATTGAAATCGAGAACGTCCTCCAACAAGATGGACGGACGACCTCAAAAGTGTGAAGATCAACTGGATACAAGCAGCCTAAGATCGCCGAAATTGGGCAGAGTTACGGAAGGCCTATGTTCAGCAGTGGACTAGATGATGGCGGTGTGATGAAGGGCATTTAGATTCACATTGTGTGCCCATGAAAGAAACTTAACCTTGAGTGTTCTTGCCCATGAAAGTCGTTGCTAACATTATAGAAGTTTGTCGCAGTTCGAGATGTTTTTTGACCTTGGAGCGTTGTCGATTTTGGTGAAGCCATAGAGACTTTCTATGTAAATTTGCTTGTATAGCACTAGTTCGCTATTCAAGGATCAACTGCTTTAAGAGTTCCAATATAAAAATAATTTATCATTTATTCTGAAATAATAAATTTTCTCATTACTCAACCTCAAATGGATTTTTAAAATGAATATTTTAAAGCAAGCTATTGATGAAATCAATAATATGCTTAATAAGGAAGTCGAGTAAGTGTATTTAATTAAGAAAATGTTGTAAATGACTACACGTTTTGGAAAAACTATTTTTGTGATAAAAGGCGCAATTTGACAATATAATTGGTTCTACCATAACGTGTTGTTGAAACTCCTCCATCACTGTTTGATCGTCACTATTATTGTCGTATTTTTTTGGGGAGCACAACGTAATGAACTAACAACTTCTCAATTAATTGTACTTTTTTCAATCTGCTTTTGTGACAAGATATTTACAAAAATATTATTTAATTCTTCTTAATATTTATTATGACGAAACACTACTGAAAAATCCATACTTACTTACTATGTTGAATAGCGAAGAAGAATCTGTTCAAATAGGATACAATGCAGAAGCTATAGCCCAGATTAAGCAGTATTGATGTAGGTTCCTCACATTGATGGCGACTAAATTCTTTTCAATGAAATTAGGACACGATAAAGGGTTTATGTTGCGGACATATATTTTTTCTGTCCGAATTTTTGTTGTTAGCACAACTCCTTCGTTATCATTAATATCTTTTTCCTGGAAATATTTGAATGAATGAATGTCAACTGGTTCCTTAGGTTCGATATTTTCTCTTCGAATATTTTATTTCTTTTTTTTAATCATGTTTAAAGTAAAGTTTAATGCCACACTTTTCTGATATTTGGTTTATATGATAACCCATGAAAAACACAAATCCGGTTGAATTCATCACGAACAGATACTTGGTCATTTAAAACCACCGTCACCAGAAGGATTTTCTCTAAAATTTTAACAACTTGTTTAAGATGATTTTACGTATCTAACCCAACTTTATGATTAGGCTGTAATACATCTGTAGAGTTAGCTCTAAGCTTTATTCTTGATTTAAAAATGATATTAGTATTCAATAGCTCTATTGAAATAATTTGTAACAAACTCAACAGCATCGATTCATAGCAGAATCTATATTTCCCAAGTCTGATTCAATAGTCATAATATAAGCATTGCTTAAAGCATACCTGTTTTGACTCACAAGAGTCGGGAAAAACATTAGCTCATCGTATTTTATCGAACTCAATTCTCAATTATGATTATAGTGCTTTTCCCGCAATATACACTCTAGTATCTGCTCACAACGGAAAAGTGACAAATCTATTTCCCTTTCTAACTCATGGGGACTTTAATTTTATTCATTGCAGCCACCTACATATAGGCATTTCTTTGAAGTTCTTCACCTCTAAAGACAAAGACTTGGAACTCATTCTAAGTATACGTCTTTTAAAGCTGAACAATCAGATGTATAAAAAGGAAGTTTTAAATTAAATATTTGAGAGCCGTAATTCGCTGTGATCCGGATCCCCTTTATCCTATTAAAATCGGAAGTGGAGGTTAAATTAAATACTTACCCTTATTTTTAAATTTAAATACCCTACAGAATTAGGGATCTAGATAATCATAAAACGTAATGGAATTTATTGTGTTTGTTTTGGTCAGAAGATTTAGCTCTTTTCATGTTAATTAAGATCAGTCGATTATAAAGATAAAAGAATATGACTGATTTAAATTCTATGGTAGATGACCAAGGCATCCAATTTTAATGCCTTTACTACCCTCTATGAAAGACCAATCATCATTTCAGTAATTGTATTTAACTTGTTGCTTAAAAGAGCAACGCAAAATATTATACCATTGTCGCTTTTTGTTCGATGAGACGGTATTTTACCATTCAAGAAAGCCAGGTAGATAATACGACGATTACAAAAGTCCCCTTGCCTAAAGACCGTAAAGCTCAAAATTAAAGACTTGGAATAAATATTTAAGCGCTTTAATTCCCTCGGGTCCAAGTTATCCACCTAAATGCGAAAGTGATATTAAAATAAATACCCTAATTTCTGAACAGATTACGCTTCCCAGCATTAATGAAATACTTCGCAAACTTTTTATTGTTATTGAGCGAAGACATTTAAATGTTATTAATTCATATTATATTTTTATTTTCAACTGCTCGTTTGAAGTAAATGTAATAGAAGGTTATTGGTCGTCCAAGGAAAGATGATACAAATATTACAATTTCCCCAATTTCATAAGGCAACGAATGCCAGACATGCCATTATAAGCTCGTAGCACCTCCACACAACAAAACAATGCAAGTCTTATTGATTTCTGGCTTTATTTATGTTGTCCAATTAACAACACCTCTGATGCAATGTTCAGTTTTAACACTGCGTTATAATAAAATATATTTTTTTGCTTCTCAGTGAAGAACCACCACAACACTGTAAAGAAGAGTATGAAATACACACAAAACTAATAAAAAACCGCAACAAGAAATAGAAAATTTCACAATTCTGAGAAGAGTGATCAAAAACAAAGATCGACAGTCTTGGACAAATTGCGCAAGATGAATGATGGCGTTTTAAATCTGGAAAGACGTGCCCAATGAGCGATAATGATTGAACTACTGAAAATGTTTGAGTAAAATGCCAAGAACTGTTCTAAGACCAGCAAGAGTTGCAAACAGTCTTGTTCATAAAAAAATGATACGCGTTTTATTACTCAGATTCACTTTACTAAATAATGTGAGTTAATAAAACGTTTAATTAATTATCACCCTGACCTGAACCTTAAGCTTGCAACGGTCAGCTAATTTCATTATATAAGTATTTGATCAGACTTTATCTCTGGCCCAATTTCGTTCAACCAGTTCGCTACAGCACACATGTGCGTGGTGTTTGGGTTAGTTTGGGTTCCAATCTGTAACCTGACTTTTAAAGCCCAAACTGGGAATCACAGTGCATATGTAAGTGGTCTTTTCTGGCTTACTCTTCTTAGTAATTATAGTTGAATCTAGGATAAATGTGTCAAAGTTCTTAGTGGAGTAATTTTTAAAGCTATACCTGTCTAATTGTTAAAGTGCCATAAAGCTATGTGTGAAGTTGAGCCAAAACACTCTTCTGAAAAAAACGATTAAACAATTCAACAAAAAAAAATTAATTCCAGTTCTTAAAAAGGCCTTTATGGCCATTTCGGCAATGGCAATAAGGAGAATTGACACGGTAACAAAAGCTATTTTACCGGCAGAGGAAAATCATGGAGGTGAGATAATACTGTTAGAAATTTTATATACAAATTTAAGTCCATTGAGAGCCGTTATTGCAGGGGAAAAAGTGGTTCTGATTTAAAGATTAAGGAAATGTAAACAATGTGTCAAAATGATAATAATGAGCAGCCAGTGAAAAAAAGTTACTTTAGGCGTATTTTGAATGCACAATATAACTTGGGTTTTCGAACCCCCTGTACTGATGTGTTTTCTACGTGTCTACAGTTGACAAAAAAAATTCATAGATTCAGTGACGCAAATACTAAGACTGACTTAATGGCCGAGAAAAGAATTCATAAGCTGATGGCTCAGGCTCATTGTACTCTTCTAAAATAAAGAGAGGAAGGCGTGGAAATTTTCTCCTTTGACCGCCAAAAGAAGCAGGTACTGTCCAAAGCTCCTGATCAACAGGCATATTACTCTTAGACAGTTTTATGTATACAAATTTACTGTTGTTAGGGGCACTTCAAAAAGTAAATTAAACAGTTCGACAGTTACTAGTTTTTGTTGGAAGGAAAACGAACACAGCAAAGGATCCAATGAAATTGCCTCCTGCATTCACCACATCTTGAACACTTCCAACTTTGATGATGTTCCCACTGTTAGACTGATGTGTGATGGATGTGGGGGTCAAAATTTAAATATCTTCTCGCAGTATGGAACTGCGCTCAAGATTTGAGATATCCAAATTGGAAACATTCATAAAGTCGCCAGGCCAGTGGCATTTTGCTTTTTCTAAAATGAAATAATGATAATATCTAAGAATTCAAAAGGAGTGGTAATAATGCGGCGAGAAAGTGTCTATGGATCAGACCTAGGGACGGGAAAATCTACTACAAAAAGGCAAACACATCCCTAATCTGGATCCATCAATAATCAACAAAAAAGTTGATACCAATAATCTTCGTAAGGTAAGGTAGAGTAATAAGGTCCATCTAAAATATTTAAATTTATGAAACGACAAAGAAGGCACTTAGTAAAAATTTTCATTTAGTAAAATTAACATTTATTCTTTTACTTTCAAAATAGTACATCAAACTAAATTTCTTTTCAAAACACGGTATAATTTTTTTTTTTAAGTGGACAGTGGGCCTTATTTCAAACCATGCTCGAATAAGGCCAGCCACTGTCAGCAGCAGTTTTAGGAGGTGTATTCCCAACAAATAAAGTCTTCTTGGTCTTCTTTGGGAAATCCGACGCATTTTAAGATCCTTGACACAAGTAGAGCACTATGTAAAAATCGGCCTCTCCTATTGGTCGATCCGCCTGGCCCTCGCTTCGCTTCGCTCGCTACGGGGGCACAAGAAAAGGAAACTAACTAGGTGCTAACCCAAGACATACCCAAAATCAAGAAAAAAACTGTTTAGAAATATGATCTTAAAAAAAATAATAATAAAAAGCAACGGGGTTTGAACCCGGGCCGTGCAGGTGAGACCCACCATCTAAACCTCTCAACCACGAGAGCTCTTGTCACAAATCGATTGCATCACGAAGACATATTTTAATATGAGATGGATCGACCAATAGGAGAGGTCGATTTTTACATAGTGCTCTACTTGTGTAAAGGATCTTAAAACGCAAATCCGACGCAATCTTCATGTATCCATACTCGGCAGACCTTGCAGCACCTCTGTTTGAAAATCTTCATTGCAAGCTGCGCAAAGCCAAAAATCACCCGCGTCACGTTCTTGAGTCGGCTGTTTTGTTTTAATTTTTAGTTGTGGTTGTTTTTTGTATTTTGTCGATTTTCGTAATAGTATATTATTTTATATGGAGGAAAAGTGATACTTTTCATGGCGCGCTCGTGTTTAACAGCCGAACGGAGTGAGGCTGGTAATAGAGAGCAAGCCATGAAAAGTAACTTTTCCTCCAAATAAAATATGCTGTTTTTTCTTCAAATGTCGACAAATTAATGCAAAAACATCTCTTTTTAATAGTAATAATATCTAATTATTATTAAAGGTAAATGGGTTCGCAAGGCGGCTTAGACCACGGTCGTAGGTGGCCTTGCCTAGAACGGTGTCGGTTAATATAATGTAACATCAAGCTGTCAGTGGACACTGTCAACAATAATTATTTTTTAAGATTGGGTCTCCGATTGCGTTTTAATTCCGTATTGATAAGCAGTTATTGAGTAAGTTCGATTAAATAATAACCAATTTGTTCCTAAATTAGTGATTTTTAGAAATGCAGTCACAAATTGAGTGATAAATACAAATTGTAGTTTAATAAATCTTGAGTTGTTGACGCTTATTTTGTTGTCTGTTTGTATTGTATCTATGTTGCTATGGTAACACTTTTACCTCCGCCGGCGGAAAAGTGAAAAGTAAAGCTCCGGCGGAGGAAAAA